>JAULKK010330435.1:0-18779 GCA_032355705.1 Rubia peregrina | reverse complement strand
GAGGACACCCGCGGGTGTACCCATTGTTGACCAGTGAGTGGAATGACTTTCAACTCGCGGGTTGAAAGGGTTTCAACTCAACCCGTTTTGACCCGACCCATATTTTACCCATCACAAAATGGGTCATACCCATATTTTTTAATTACCCATTTTACCCAACCTGTATTTGATCCGTCCCCGCCCATTTGCCACTCCTATGTGAACCCAATAGACATGTGAATAAAACACCAAATAAGTGTGAACTTACGGGGTTGCGGTTAGCTCTCAGTGTGTTGGTCGGTTGCATTCTACATACCCAATCCTTTCCGACACTCTTCTTCTTGTTGCTCTGTCTGCTCGTTCTGCCTTCTCTCTAATCGAATGATGTGTTCTTGGGTGAAGATGTATTCAGCCAAAAGCTGTGTTAAGCCTTTCACGACCTTCTCAGCTGTTTCAAAGTAATTACAATCATACTGCAGGTCGAGTTCTTTGGCAGTCCATTATATACGTAGATTCTCACTGCCATTGAGTTTACATTTATTTATTATTATGACCAGAGATGATATCAGTGCGGAATGAGACGGATGTGATTATGGTCCTTCGTGCTTGTCTCTGTCAAATCTTTTATATGAATTCTCACTCCATCATCAAAATTCACTAAATAGAGTCATCAAATAAAATTGTAACCACAAAAAAAAAATTCTTGATCCGCTCATGCTTCCAATTACCATTTAAATGTATAATTGAGACAGAGGAAGTAAGGAATCCAAATATTTTTATTAAAAAAAGCAACCTATCACACTTGGAAAAATGGTTTACGTGTGCTTTCCATAGTTAATCTGCATTTTAGTTCAGTTCAATTTAATTTATTTCACTTCAGTTTATTGTAAAGTTAATTTGGTGAAATTTAATTAACTTAGTTTAGTCATAAACTATTATTTTGAAACACTTATTTTTAGTTCAGTTCAGATCGAATCGGATCAAATCAGTTCGGTTCAGATTAGATTGAATCATATCAAATCAGTTCAAATAAACTATAGAGAAGAGAGCGTACCGATCGATTAACACAATACGTTCGAAGTCCATTTACACAAGATTTAGCTCTACGCATGTGCAATTTTAAGCTAATTGTAAATAGGCACGGTTGTTTCCAACTTATCTTCATTTCAGTTTAATTTTAAATTGATGCTACTTTTAATTTAGTTTAGGTATGTAATTTTTATTTAAGTATGCCACAACTCACGCGTCATTATTTTTCCGTCCGAAGTCATCTCCTCCAAAACCAAAAAAAAAATAGCGCTGCAGCCTTCTTCTTCTTTAATCTTTTTACTCCATCTTTCCATTAGGGGAGATGGGGAACAACAATTTATTTTAATTTATGTTTCAGTTATTCAATAAATGTGAGATTTATCTCCACATATTAGTTTTGTTCTTCGACCTGACCGATTAGATCATTGTGTTCATGATGATAACTCGATTTAGTTGTTCACGTTGATGTATTGTTCTCGATATGCTTTACAGATCGTGTGTTCGTAATTCTGTTTGTGCTTTTTCTTTTGGGTTTTCATTTATTTGGATACGTCAGATTTGTGTCAGATCCGTGTTTTTCAAAGTGTTAACAGTTTGGACAACATAGATCGTGGTTTGGATCAAGTGGTGTTACAGTTGTAGAAGATCCATATTTGGCGAAGCAATTGATGCTTGATGTATACTTTCCTCTCCTCCAAGTGGTCACAAATTAATGGCCATGTTTGGCAATAAGCTATTGGTGGTTAGCTGTTAACTGTTTCATGTAGCTGGTCTGAACAACTATTGATGTTAGTTGTTTGTGTTATCTGTTTGACCATTAGCTGTTTACAAAAGTGTTTGGTAAATGTAACTGTTGGTTGTTGGTGGTTTTATGCAAAATGACATTTAAGGACATGACAACCATTAATTATTTATAAACTTATTTTACATATTTTATTATTGTTATTTCATAAATATTAATATAATTTATTTTATTTATTTAACATATTCACTAATATTGAAAAAATATACATTTACTAATTCATTTAAATTTTTAATATTATTTATTATGAGCATTAATATAAGAGAATAAATGTAAACTATATTAGTTGACTTATTTTCATTAGATATAATTTTTTAATTATATTTAAAATATAAAAGTTTTAGTATTATTTGAACATCAAATAAATATATGAAATTGAAACATCCTTCAATTATCTAAATAACATAATTTTTTAAAAAAAATTGAATTCTTAAAAATCTAGGATTAACGTACAACTCGGTTACCTAATATATATACTTGAGTAACATTCAACAAAATTATTCATTTTTCTTATGAATATTTTTATATGAGGTGGATGGTTAGTCGATTCAAATATTTATACAAAGTTAAAAATACTTAAATGTTATAATTTTATATCTAATTATTTATTATATAAATTATTAATGTATATGAGTATTAGTTCCTACCAAAAATGTATATTAGTATTAGTTAATCACATAATCTGATAATCATCCAAATAGGAGAATTTAGGTTTTATGGGATTAGTCTAAGCTGGAAGTTAAGAAGGTTGCAAGTACTGATCAGATGATGCTGTTTGAACTGAAGGAGAGAGGTGGAAAGCTTATCTGTTGGATGACTACTATATACGCAAGCAACCAATTGAAGGATAGGTAAACTTTATGGATGGATATTGAAGGATTACATAGGTAGAGTTAGGGGCCATGGATAAACATTGAAGACTTCAATAATGTGCTGACACTGGAGGACATGATTGGGGGCAATGATGTCCAAGTAGCTGAATTATGGGATTTGCAACAAATGATGGATAAAACTAGTCTATATGAGGCTAAATGTAAGGGAGACTACTATACCTGGTCTAACAAGCAGGTTGATGGGATTATCTATTCAAGAATTGGGAGAGTAATAGCAAACATAGAGTGGTTTTAGAATTACCCTCAGGCAGAAGTGGGTGTCTGATCATGTGATGGTGAAAGTAGCTATACAGGAAGAGAAGAAGAAAAGAAGGATCCTGAATTGTTTACTGGAGAATGAAAGGGTGATTAAAGCTATACATGGAAGCTGGAAACAACCAATAAAAGACAGGCCAATGTATAGATTATGGAAGAAATTACTGAGATTGTAGACCGATTTGAAGGGTTATGTGAATGAGATGTCTGGAGTTAAACAAAAATTGGAGAATGTCAGGTTGGAGTTAAAGGAAGCAAAACATGATTTGGTGAGCGACAAAATGAATACATAGAAGGTGAAAAGAGTTATAAACTGCATTGAAGAGGTCAACAAATGGAATGAAATTGGTGGGAAAAAAAGCTAGACAGAAAGCTAAAGCATACTGGACCAGACTGGGAGATGGCAACAATGGATATTTCCATGCTTTGGTAAATGGGAAAAACAAAGCAACTGGAATACAGAAGCTGATGAGAACAGATGGAACTGAAGTTGTGGAGCATGAGCAGATAGAAGAAACAGTGATTGAGTTCTATGAATGACTGGTTGGAACTGCAAATGAACATATGATAGGAGTAGATACAAAGATTATGAGGAAGGGTAATGTTTTAAGCAACAATACACAAAAGAGGCTGATTGAAGAAGTGAAGGAAAACAGGTATGGGAGGCACTAAACAGTATAGGAGACCAAAAAGCATCTAGAGTAGATGGATTCAGTGCAATTTTTTTTTTCAAAAAAACTGGAAAATACTGAAGAAGACATCATGACAGCAATAGAAGATTTCTTTATTAATGGGAGATTATTTAAGGTAGTGAAATGTACTCTGGTTACTTTAATCCCAAAGCATCCCAGTGCTAGAACAGCCTAGGAACTCAGACCAATATCATGCTGCACCATTATATACGAGATACTGTCTACAGTTCTGATTAGAAGACTAAGCAGGGCGATACAAGAAATTATAGGAGATGAGCATGCATCTTTTGTTCCAGGAAGATGTATCCATGATCACATTATGATGGCATTGGAACTGGTCAGGGGGATAATAGGAAGACTGAAGGAGCTAAGTGTATGATCCAAATAGACATCAAAAAAGCGTATGATACAGTTGATTGGATGTCATTGGAAATAAATGATGCAGGAGCTGGGGATTCTAAATCAGTTTGTAAACTGGTTAGCGGTTTGTGTGAAATCCGTGTCTTTTAAATATGGTGAATTGAGTACAGTCCAGACTGGTGATTGCTAAGAGGGGAGTGAGGCAAGAAGATCCTATTTCCCAACTGCTCTTTGTAATGGTGATGGAGTACATGAGCAGATGCATCAAAACGTTAGGAGAGAAAAAGGACTTCAAATACCATTAGAGATGTGAGAAGTTGCAACTAATCAATCTAAGCTTTGCGGATGATGTGATCCTGGTTACAAAAGGAAAAGGCAAATCAGTCCAGGTGCTTATGGAAACATACATGAAATTTGCTGATGCTACAGGCCTACAAGTGAACAAGGGAAAACGCTAAGTATATTTTGGAGCTGTGGATGATGATGATCAAAAGCAGAGAATCTTGGATATTACAGGTTTTGCAGAAGGCCATTTACCATTCCGATATTTGGGAGTTCCACTTTGCAGTAAGAAACCTAACTTGTGGTATGCCAGACACTGATAGAGAAGATGATAGCAAAGCTTAGATACTGGAGTGCAAGAACTTTGAGTTATGCTGGTAGGCTGCAGCTCGTTAAAAGTGTGTTAAGTGTCATTGCTAACTACTGGATTCAGAGCTTTCCAATACCAAAATTAGTGCTGAAACATGTAGAAGCCATATGTAGATAATTTCTTTGGGGTGGAGGAGAGAAGATAACAAGGAAATCACCAGTTGCCTGGGACAATGTATGTACTGAAAAGAAAGTAGGAGGCCTTAATATTATGGCTCTAATAGACTGGAATGAAGCTTACATGATTAAAATGATATGGAACCTTTGTAAAAAAGGCTTAAATGTTATGGATCAAGCGGGTGCACATGTACTACATAAAGAATGGCAATGTGATGAATGCTAATCTTCCATCTGATTGATCATGGATACTGAGAAGTATATTTTGAAGTAGAGAGAAAATCAAGGAGTTGCTAGAATGGAAGAGGCAGATGGTGCAGAAAACATTCAATGTAAGGGCCATGTATAAAGCTTTGAGAACTTCATAAAGAGAGGTCAAATAGAAGAAGCTGTTCAATGAGAATTTGGCCAGATCGCGAGTAAAGTTTGTATTATGGATGTGCTGCCATAAAAGACTTGCTACAAAAGATTGACTAAGGATGTTTAGGGGTGACAGTTGAAGGTAAATGTGAATTCCGTTCGGAGGATGAAACGATACAACATTTATTCTATAGATGTAGCCAAACCAGGAAGGTGTTGATGGAAGTTTTGAATTGGTTGGGAATACAAAGAAGACTTGCAGAATGGGATGCAGAATTTGAATGGATGTTGTAGGCTGTAAGGGGAAAAAGCTGGAAGGCACGGATGGTGAAACTTGCAGTTTCAGAAACAATATACAAGGTTTGGAGTTGGAGGAATGAATGTTGTTTTGGAAGATTGCAAAATGAGGAAGATATTTTTAGAGATATTATTAAATGTATTTTCTTGAAAGCATGGTTAAAGCCGAAACTAAGGGAAAAGTGTGTTAAATTGATGGTTGTTGAGTAGTTATGGATGTATAGATAATGTAACGAAGCAATTTTGGTGATGAATCTAAATTTACTTATTTCCAAAAAAATTTTAAAAAATAAGTAAGGCAATGTTAATTAACAGGAGGGAGTACAAAAAAATATCTCTCATCTCCCCAACTACTACTACTAACTGTTTGGAATTTGATTTGATTTTATTGAAAAATACTGTTTGGAATCTTTGACTAGAAAAGAAGACTAGAAGTCTAGAACCATCTTTTTCATCAATAACACTTTTCGACTATTATAAATAATGCAGTTTACAATCTCTGATCTTCACTCTGTTTCTGGTTTCCAGTCTAAATTTTCTCTCTCAACATTTAAGGTTAGGGTTTTGGTGCCGTCTTTAATCCCAGACACCCATTCCAATCCAATCAGCCATGGCGTCCACACCCAAACTGATAGTGGTGAAAAGCTCCGACGGAGAAACCTTTGAGCTGGAGGAAGAAGTGGCCAACCAATCCCAGACGATTAAGCACCTCATCGAGGACGATTGCGCCGATACCGTCATCCCTCTCCCCAACGTCAATGCTAAGATCATGGCGAAGGTTATCGATTATTGCAAGCATTACGCTAAACCCTCTTCGATTTCTTCGCACTACGACGTCGACACGCCCTCCTCGAGTTCCTCACACAACAACGTTGCCGATAAAGATTTCGACTTGGAGTTTATGGAACCTGTCAAAGGGGATCAGCGTTTCCTGTATGATCTCCTGTTGGCAGCAAATTATCTGGACATCAAGGGACTGCTCGACCTACTTCTTCAGGCGATTGCGGACATGATCAAGGGCAAGTCGCCGCAGGAGATCCGTGACACTTTCCACATTGCGAATGATTTTAGCCCGGAAGTAGAAGAGCAAGTCCGCAAGGAGAATGCCTGGGCTTATGAGTGATTCTTGCAAGTTTTTCAGGAGTAAGGACCATCTTAGTTTTGTCGTACCATCTTAGATTGGGTTAAATGTCTAGGCTTTTAACATATTATCTAATCTTGTTCTGCAATGGATGTTATCTTGTAGCTTATTGTATTTTCTAGTAATGAAAATGACTGAAATGCATTAATTGGATTATTTCAGCTGTAATTGTTTGGGCATTCTTGCTTGGAGGTTTTAGAGGTTAAAGAATGACTCTAATGGGAGGGTGTTTTGTTGGATGGTATTATAGTAAGGATCCCACCTTCATTATATTATGAATAGACAATGGGTCATTCCATATAGAAAAATAGGGCCATTCCCCTCCATTTTGGTTGGTTACTGGTTTCATTACACTATAATTTTCAATTCCAACATTTTTTTAATGTTAAAATTTTATTATGATACTCATCACTTACCTCCAACTAAACAATACATTGGTAATCATTTTGGCTATTAACATTCGGACTATTATCATTAACATTCCTTTTACCATTCCCCTTGGCTGATATCTGCAATTGGTGCCAAGAGTTTTAACTGTTTTAGGATGTAAAAAATGCAGTCTTGGCTGATAGAAAAAATAATAATTAGCCTCTTCCACAAGTGTTCTCTGTTTCGGTTCTCTGTTATGGAACTCTTAATACTCTTGAAAGTTGGCATAACCTAAACAGTTAGGTTGATTTTTTTTTGTTTTTTGTTTAGAACAGGAGATACATCCTTTCACATTACAAAGAAAACCAAGAAATTGCATAAGTTTTTTATTAAGTATATTTTGCTGTTGAGGATCTCACTATGCACAATGTGCACTTACATGTTTTCAGGAGATAAGTTAATTTGAGGTTGGAGGATTATTCTTTCATTGCACTGGATATAATGTCACAGTCAATGGATTCATGTCCGTTATGCCTTGGATGATAGTTAGTAAGAAGAACCTTCCCAATTTTGCTAATGGGGAAATAACAGCTGTTTCGAATCTCGAACTTGATGAGGCATTGCTTCAAGCCTTATAACTGAAGCTGTTATGTGTATATTTTAGTGTCTTAAGTTATTCTTCTGACATCTGATTACTTATCAATTAGTTAATGTCTTTCGTCATGTTTGTGAACGACTGAACGTGTGATGTTGGATTCCTATTTCCTCGTTTTTGTTCAAAGCCTCAGTTTCAAATATATGACCAGCTCCCAGAGAGTGCATATTTATCTTGCCTGCCTATCCTTTGTACTGGTCATTTGAGCTCAGAGCATTATTCTTCAAATGCAAACACGACAAAGTTCTATTGCCTTGGCCTGTGCAGCTGTTCTTGTATCACTTTGTTGGTTTCCGGGGTTTAAGGATATTGTCTTGACTACATTCCTTCTGAAGGGCTTACTGGCTTAGTTTAAAATTTATAGGGTGATACTCAGCCTCCAGATCACCTTTGTGAGAGTGAGTTGATCCAGATTTATGTTTACCCGACATCCATAGTTATTGAATACCAAATCTCTCTTGTGAGCAAATGTCAAGCACACGATGCTCTGGTTGTGCAGCATGTGCTGAACAATTCAAAAGGAAGTTGAGCTATTTCGTAAAGCAGGTGTTATTTCAATATTCACGCTTTAATCCTAGTATGCTGTCATGTAGTTCTTTTAAAAAGGAGCATGCGTATGAGTTCCATTTATCTGATATGCAAACCATTATACATGTCCTGCACTCTTACATATTCTCTTTAGACTATTTGAAGACAATCTTTTGGATGATTTAGGCTATATCTTCAATCTGCTCTTCTAAATGTATTTGTACTGACACAGTTCAGTTTTATTTCAGTTTTACTTGGGCAATTTTGTTGATGATGTTTGACTGTTATGTTGAAATCTAGATGCCTGACATGTCTCTGTATATTTAAAGAATGCACTTACTATTGGAGGCTTAGATACTTGTTATACGGTTTTTGAATTCTTGTTCGACTTATAGTTCTTTGTGATGACCTTCTGCATTCGCTCGTGCACATGACGCATGGAAAACCATTTTCTTTCTGAGGACGAAGGGGAAGGGGAAGGGGAAGAGGTTGAGGCGGCTGGGTAAACAGGATCTCAAAATGAGCTTAAGAGATTTTTTCTGAAAAATGTTTGTTGAGTTCAACATTGTTTGTAGTCTTTAACTTGCAAGGACAACACTTCTAATGCACACACTCTGAGAAATTCCAAGAAAATTACCTTTGAATTGGAATTTCGGTAGACATATAAAGAGGTACCAGTACAATGCTTTTCTCTAATGCTGCACTTCTTATTGCCATGTCTGTAAATCTTTTTTAGCTTCCAACAGACTACAGACATTTACTGCTGAAATAAAATGGTACAATAGCTTAATTCCACTCAAAACTTATTAGTTAGCATGCTTTGCTTCCTTGTCTGGATGCACAATTGAAGCTGTGAAATTATGTGTTGCAGCAGGGTTCATCATTTAAAGCATGTAATTTCTTTTTCATAGTGTAATACTTGATGTAAAACTCCTAGTTCTAGGTGAATTTAGTAACTTTTATATCTCCCTTGATACACTGAAATCCTGAGATCAATTTTATGTATGATTTCGTCTGTGCTTACAAGGAAGGATCCACTACACCAAATGCACTCATGCAACAGATTTTACTTGCTGTGTTGATCAAGTTGGTGTCTGTAACAACAAAACAATGCTGACATTAACGTAATTCTTTTTTCACAGTGTAATACATGCTGTAAAACTCATTACTTTAGGTGAATTTGGTAACTTTTACACTCCCCCTGTCATGTTTCAAGTTGTAATTTAATTATTTATTATTTAGTCAAAACTTATTGACCCTTAAATTGAATTGGTATACAAGCATAAGTACTATTGTGTGATACATTGTTAGGTTCGTTATAACATATATTTTAATAAGTTTTAATTATCCTCAAACATTTTTCGAGTCAACGGTTAAAAGTCAAAGAAATGGGACGGGGAGAGTATCTCATTTGATACACTGAAATTCTGAAATCAGTTTTATGTATCATTTCATCTGTGCTTATAAGGAAGGATTCACTACACCAAATGCGGTTATGCAACAAATTTTACTTCTTGTGTTGATCAAGTTGGTCTGTAACAACAAAACAATGGTGACATTAACGTAAGAATGTACAAAACTAACTCTTCTAGAAAGGTGCCAATGTCCGGGGGGAAAAAATCACTGTAGGAGAAAATAAGAATGACCCAACTTAACATCATTGCAGTAAATAAAAAGCTAATCCACATGCAGCAATATCATTGCATGGGACTCGCGTTTTTGTCCATATCGGATGATCATAATTTATTGGTTGGTGAATCATAAGACCGCCCATCTTTCTTAAAAACTTGCACATAAAGCTAAACCATCCTTACAACCTTATTTCTAAGGATTCATTCTCATTCAATCCCTCAAGCTGAGCAGTTCTTAAGCATGTCAGAAATTGCCTTGCTCCAAACTTTATTATGTCTCCTGTTTTTTCTGTTCCAGATCCTATCATCACAGTGCAGTAGCACCACTACATCATGCAATTCTCAAGAGTTCACTAAAAACAGGTTTTACCAGTTCTGTAATGATCTTCCACACTTGAAAGCTCATATTCATTGGAGCTATGATCCAGCAACGTTTTCGCTAAGTTTAGCATTTGTTGCACCTCCTGCTAAACCTGATGGATGGATCTCATGGGGGATTAATCCTAGTGGGAGTGGAATGATCGGCACACAGGCGCTTGTTGCATTCAAGAAGCCGGGGGACGGTTATGTGAATGTCAAGACATATCGTCTGAACTCGTACAAATCTATTGAAGAAGGTGAGATTGAGTACAAAATTTCGCGATTGGAGGGTGAATCACGTGGAGGGTTGATCATGATTTTCGCAAACATGAATCTCCCGAAGGGAATAACATCATTGAATCAAGTTTGGCAAGTTGGAAGTTCTGTAATCAATGGCACATTTCCTGCAATTCATGCATTCCAGCCTGAAAATTTAAGTTCCAAGAGTAAGCTTGATTTGGTTAAAGGCCACAGCTCAAGCGTGAGCCGGGAAAATTCAAATTTGATTAGTAGAGATGTGAGTTCATCTAAGTTTCATATAATCTCTCCTCTGAATTTTTCAGTAGAAACTAATCTTATTTTGTTGCATTCTTGGGTACAATATGTATGAAGCAGATTCATGGAGCACTGAATGTTATGAGTTGGGGAATTCTGTTTCCAATAGGAATCATGATAGCAAGATACATGAAGACATTTTCTGATCCAGTCTGGTTTTATGTCCATATGGCATGCCAAACTTCCTCCTACGTTGTTGGAGTTGCTGGTTGGGCAACTGGGTTGAAGTTAGGAAGCCAATCCAAGGGAGTCGAATACACGTCTCATCGCGATTTGGGCATCACCCTTTTCTGCCTGGCAACTCTTCAGGTACCTCCATTTTCTCAACTAGAATGTGCACAACATAGGAAGAACAGCGAATTCAAATTCGCGTTATGGACATAGAGGAATGTCCGCATACGGAAAGTAAGACAGTTATAGCGGGACAAGTAGAATAAAATTGATAACATTGCAATGCTTTTCTTCTTCAGATGTTTGCGCTTTTCTTAAGGCCGAAGAGGGATCACAAGTACAGATTGTACTGGAACATCTATCACCATGGAGTTGGATATGGAGTCCTGGTTCTTGGAATTGTCAATGTTTTCAAAGGCCTTGAAATCTTGGAAGCCACAGGAAAATGGAGAATAGCTTACATAATCTTTCTTGCTGTTTTGGGAGGGATTGCAGTGCCATTAGAAGTGACCACTTGGATTGCCATCAGAAGGAGGAAGCCTATGAAATCCACCATTCTATATGATGCCAAGAATGGTTCCATTAATGCTCAGCACCCAATTGCTTCTTGATTTCTGTTCATGGCTACAGAAACATAAAGGAAGCCATTTTCCCTTTATTATTGAGCTTCCATCCCACTTCTTGTCATATGTGTCACCTATTTATTTATTTTTAATGTATGGTTGTTTACAATCTGAAAGTTGAAGATATACTTGAACCATTACAAGCTTGAAATCAAAAGGCTGCATTTCTTAATATGAGCTCAAGCAAGATACAACTTGTCTGAGCAATCCATCCGTAAAACCTGCGATAAACAAAAAACTTCAGCAGTATCTACTCTTTTCACCCACTCTGATAGCAGGTACATCATTTTTGTTCAATGACAATATGCCTTTAGCTCCTCTCGTATCCAGCTCCGAGTAGGACAAAAAAAGCTTCAGAAGTGCTAAATTTAAGTGCTAACCTTGACGAATAGTCGGCCATTAAATTTCCTTGTCTCAAGCACACTGGTCTTTAATCTGTGATGAAACATTAAAGAGAATCCATGGAGCTTTCTGAGGGTTCTTTATGCATTCTAAGGCATTTAAACAGTCAGATTCCAGTACGGATATGTTCAACTTAAACATTGCTGCTACTTTCAATCCGATTTTCAGAGGAATTGGTTCAGCATGCAGACTAGAAGTAGCTGAGACTGATTTTACAGAAGCACTAATCATTCAAATTATCAAACAATAATTTATTCCTTGCCTTCAATAAGTGCCGGCATATTAGTGATGGTGCAAGTCTAACTAGTTTGGTATGAATCTTAGACTCTCCTGCAGTAGACCAGTATCTCAAATTGTATGAAAATGTGTTTTTCCAATTCTTAAGAGTTAAGACCGAACCAAAAGTTTCCCCCACACCTTAGATGACAATTTTCAGCTATTAAAGAAATGAGATAAACTGTCACAGTTGTATAATGGGCATGCAACGTTAATGTTTGAAAAAATTAGAGAAAAGTGATTATATAACCCTATATAATTCTGCAAATATAACCTTCTAATATTTTAAAGTGAAAATATAACCCTAGATAATAAATGAAAGTACAAATATAACCCTTTCCGGTAACTTTTAGCCGGAATTTCATGAAAAGACATTTTTGCCCTTCTAGAAGAAAAAAAATAAAAATAGGAAATGGCATTATTTCCCTTACCATCGTCGGACCGCCTTCGGACCGCCACCGGACCAGGTAGGGTTATATCGACACATTATGAAAACTGATAGGGTTATATCAGAACATTCATAAAACTTATAGGATTAGGATTATATCAGCACATTTGTAAAAAAAAATGTGGGGTTATATCAGCACATACTATAAAAACAAAGTGTCATATTAGTACAAAATCAACGTCGACGGCATGCATCCGCCATTTCAACCTCTTATACCAATTGTCGATGTTCCAGAGTGTGAGTTTAGTGGTGAAGAAAGAGGTTAGGTGAGGTCGATGCAACAGACGTTGAAGTGGAGGTGCAGGGACCTTTCAAAAATGGTATTTTCATCTTAAATTCCACTTAATTCAATAGATTAATGTGATATTGTGTTTGACTCTGTTATATTTTTTTGCTTCGCGTCACGTGAATATAAATATGTGGTATATATGGTATAGAATATAAGGATTTTTTATGATATTTTGTTGAGTTTAGTCCGGATTGATGATTGGTGTTGTGTTTGTAGTTTTTATTTTGTTGTATTCTCCGACCTAGGGTTTTAATGTTGATGGGTTTTTCATTTATACTATGTGCTGATATAACCCTACATTTTTTTTACGAATGTGCTGATATAATCCTATGTTTTAGAAATGTGCTAATATAATCCTATCGGTTTTCATAATGTGCTGATATAACCCTATCTGGTCCCGCGGCGGTCTGATGGCGGTCCGGTGGTGGTCCGGTGACGGTCCAGTGGTGGGTAAGGGTATAATTGTCCACCCAGATTCATATTTTGGTCCAAGGGCATTTTTATCATTTTTAGGGGGGTCAACGCTGGAAAAACACGGTCAATGTTGGATTCTCACCAAAGGGTTATATTTGCACTTTCATCACCTACAGCTCCCTGCCACCCAAACTCACCTGTTTACTGATTGGCCATTTCATTTAGAATCTGCACGAGTTGATAATTATTATTGAATCTTTTTACATTTGCGACATGAATAATATCGTTTCTATTCACATTTGATGTCGTTTACATTCATACATTCATGCACGTTGATGGTTTGAGCGGTTAATCATACATTCATTCACATTTGATGTCGTTTACATCGGTCATGGGTATATTAGCACTTTTTAAAATATCCTTGGGTATATTAGCACTTTTGAAAAACTGAGGGTCATATTTGCACTTTCCAAAGAATTGGGGGTCATCTAAACACTTTACTCTATATATTAATATGGTATTAAAGATTCCGGAGTTGGCTTGGTATGCCACGTAGATGTATATTTCTGTTGTTTGACTCGTAACCATTTTATTTTTACATTGCTGCCGTTTGACTTGTGTAACTCCTTTATGTACACGTTAGTGCAATGAATAATACGGCTGCACGTGTTAGATGTAATGAGGTGTCTTAAGAGCCCACGCTTGATGTTTGCACGATGAATAATACCGCAACACGTGAGTAGGTGTGAAGAGTCCCACGTTTGCGCTCATGTTTTGCCCTTTTGTGTGATGAATAATGCAACAGTTAAGAGTCTCGCTTTGCACGTTTGTGCTCATGTTTTGCACTTTTGTGCGATGAATAATGCAACAGTTAAGAATCTCGCTTTGCACGCTTGTACAATGAATAATACAGATGCACGTAAGGGGCTGTGTTAAACGTCCTACGTTTGCGCGATGAACAATACTGTTACATGTGAGAGATGTGTTAAGAGTCTCCCCTTTGTACAATAATAATATTGATGCACGTGAGAGGGTGTAAAGAATCTCCCGTTTGCATGATGTATAACACCGTTGCACGTGAGATGTGTGTTAGGAGTTCCACATTGGTGAAGGACAAAGTTATAGTCATATAATATCACGAATAACTTCTGGAGTAATATCAATTGATTTTATGACATAAACTCATGACTCTAATAACGATAAATTTAATGTCGTGTATAATAATATTATTACTTAGAGTGGGTATCATGACAGACGGCTTGTCCATAAGCTTATGGACATGCCAGAGACCAATTAGCAATTAACACAAACTATATAAAAACCCTTCTTCCCCAAATGAGATGTGCAACCCATTCTCTGCAACTTCTCCATTATCAATATTCTTCCTTCAACCTCCATTCTCCTTCCTTTAATCTCCATTCCCATATTTCAATCTCCTTTCCAAACTCCAATCTCCTTTCTAAACTTCAATCTTCTTTCTAAACTCCAATCTCCATTCTCTGCGAATCTAACTTCTCTCAGCCGACCAAATTCTTCTCCGATCAATTTTTCTTTTTCCCCCGATGAGCTCTTCAAACAACCTGTTAGTGTCCGACAAAATTCTGCCCACATCTAGAGGAGAAGGGAGGGAGAGTTCCATATCTGATCGAAACAACTTGATTAAAAATGAATTTCAATTGTAATGTAATTCTTCACATCTGATTGAGGTTATCTTATTCAATTGCGTTCGATGTGAATGACATTGTTGTTGAAAGTTCTGAATGTTTGAATTTTGCTACTATGAACATGTAAAAAACATGTGGCGAATATTCAAAAAATTACCAAATGCTGCTGAAAATTTCCGTATATACTATGCACATGTTACCTTACAATATGTATCGTTTGTATTAAAACATACACTTGTTTTAAAAGATCTGAATATGAATTATGAAAATTTTCCAGGAGATCATATATAAGTTAAGTTAAAATTTGACAATGTAAAATTGTCACATTAACTATGTATTGATTACTTTACAACATGTATTTTTTAAACAAAAACACGCACCTGGTTCAAAAATGTTAATTCCTATTATGAATAGTAAAATTTTGTCAGGAGGTAGTGCATCATTTACCTTATGAATTGTTTCTACTTTGTTAAAACATGGATATGTTAGCATACAACTAGTATTTCTTATAGTATACTGCAAAAAAGAGGTTACATATTTTTTTAATAAAAAATTTCACATGAACTTCATTTGATTCCTTACAATATGTTCTAATTACATTAAAACTTCTATTTGTTTTCAAACACGGGGGTAAAATTTTCCGATTTCAATTAAATAGATGACACTAAAAGTCTTGTCGGCATGAAAACAACACGTGTAAAAGTATTGCATACTTTGTATAAAAATCATGCAAATGTTGTTGGTTTCATACACGAGAAGAACTCTCAACACTCGAACAAAGGGCAAGATAGGAGATAAATCCTACAAGCGCTCATAGCAAAAATCTCCTATTATTGAACTTACAATTACAACACTATCTAGATTAATTAACAACCTCTAATACAATGAATCAATTATTAATCTTCAAGGGTAGACCATCTTCGAATACCTTGAGTTCAGTATCAGCTTCAGCTTCATCTATATCAAGTTCGTGCTGAAATGTCTTGTGGAGCCCAATGTTCACTATTGTGTGATTCTATACCACTTCAAGTTTAGATCCAACTCCTGCAAAATGTCATACACATTGGATATTAAAAGTTGCAGCATATAAGCAAACAGGTGCAATATTTAATCCAAAACAAACAATAATCAACAATGATTATAAAAATCAAACAAAATAAAAAAACAAGTACATATTGGATATTAACATATGCAATATATAAGTAAAGAGATGCGGTTCCTAATTCAAAACAAACAACCAACAAAAAATTTAAAAACAAAAGGCAAACACAATAAAAGTAATAAGTACACACTGGATACTAACAGATGCAACATATAAGTAAACGGATGCACCTCGTGATTCAAAATGAACAATCAACAACGAATGAAAAAATGTCATTCACGGTACAACTAACAGGTACACGTTGGATAAGAACAGGTGCAACATATAAGCAAACTAATGCACCTCGTAATTCAAGACGAACAATCAACAAGTTTGTTGTAATAACAAGAGAACACTTCATAACCAGATCTCAGAAAATGCAGATTGCAACTCAAAACTCTAGAAAACAATGCATGTCTAACGCTCAACAAAATGAAACACATACATACTAGATCTGAAAAATCTAACAACAATTGAGTAATAATCATCGGCTGTAGCATCAACATCTCAGCCAATTCGTTTCACCTGATCCATAACCTAGTGCAAATACACAACAAAATCAATCGAAAATAATTTTTAAAAATGCAGAAAAATCAAACAACAATACATATACCTACAAAGATTCACATAACCAGAAATTATATTGAACTAGAAGATAAAAAAATCTACAAACCTAATGCTCTGACCGAATGTGATGATTTTCAAGGAATTTTTGCTAAGAATTGAGCTCGAAAAAAATGAAAACGAATTCCGGAAAATGACCGGAAAAAAGTGCGAAGAAGAGGCGGAATACTAGCAGAAAAGCTCGGCGGAAAATAATTGAAGGAGAGGTGGCGAAACGAGGTGGAAAATAGGTTGAGAACAGGGGGGAATGAGAGAGGCGTAAAAGAAGAAGGATGACAAAGAAAGTGAAGGTTCACGAGAGAAATAAGGAAACCTAAAATAAAATCATTATTTTTAATTAATACCCAATTTCTTATTAATTACAAATTGAACCCCATTATTAGTCCATGGCCTGTCCATAAGCTTATGAACATGCCGTATTTCCCGGAACTTTCTCTATTAGTTAATATGAAAATCGTACTACCTCCGTTCCACCTGAAGGTTTCTTTCACTTTTTTTTCACGGACATACATGCATGTTGATGTGGTATAAGAAGTGTGGAATGAGTTAAATCAATTTCAACCACAAATTTCAGTTCAAATAAGAAAATAGTTAAAATCAAAACATTTTTTAGGGGCATGAAAATTGAAAGTATAAATCTCTGAATGAGATGAAAGAAGTAAGGAGTATGATTTAATATGAATAAAAAGTTGATTTTTTAAATCAAGAATAGAAAGTTGATTGAGAAATGTGAAACATACTCTCTAATGAAATAAGCACTCATACTGAATATGGGCAGGTCGTATTTCCAGGAACTTTCTCTATTACTTAATATGAAAATCGTACTATCTCCCCACCTGAAGGTTTCTATCACTTTTTTTCATGGACATACATGCATGCTGATGTGGTATGAGAAGTGTGACATTGGCATGAGTTAAATCAATTTTAACTACAAATTTCAGTTCAAATAAAAAATAGTTAAAATTAAAACATTTTTTTGGACTCTGAATGAGATGAAAGAAGTAAGGAGTATAATTTAATATGAATAAAAAGTCAATTTTTAATCAAGAATAGAAAGTTGATTGAGAAATATGAAACATACTCTCCAATGAAATAAGCACTCATACTGAATATGGACATGTCGTATTTCTTGGAACTTTCTCTATTACTTTATATGAAAATCGTACTACCTCCGTCTCACCTAAAGGTTTCTATCACCTTTTTTTTCATGGACATACATGCATGCTGATGTGGTATGAGAAGTGTGACATTGGAATGAGTTAAATCTATTTCAACCACAAATTTTAGTTCAAATACGAAATAGTTAAAATTAAAACATTTTTTTGGGACATGAAAATTGAAAGTATAAATCTCCGAATGAGATGAAAGAAGTAAGGAGTGTGATTTAATATGAATAAAAATTCAATTTTAAATAATCAAGAATATAAATTTGATTGAGAAATGTGAAACATACTCTCTAATGAAATAAGCACTCTTACTGAATACTAGAAAAAAATTCATCAAAAAAAAGAATACTAGAAAATTAGGTACACTTGGCCATTTTAGCAGCCGCTTGACCAATAGTCAAGTTAAAGTTGAGTCCCATTATACTTTGGTCCCAAAATATTGGCACCAAATAATGGGCATAATATTTTTTTAAAAAAGTAAAATGGGTGGAGAAAATTGAATTAGGAAGTAAAAAGTAAATTTAGTGGATAAAAATAATATAGAATTAACCAAAAGAGAAATGTGCCAGTATAAAAAGACTATCAAAAAAAGAAAAGATTGTCAATATAAAAAACCGGAGGGAGTACAAACTTACTCCCTCCGTTCATTAATGTTTAACACATTTTTTAGCCTGCTTTCTCAAGGCATGTTTGACCATTAATAACTTTTGATGCTTATATTATTATCATGTAAAATTTCAATGTTTGAAAAGTACATGCTACGTATAATTCAACGATACCTTACATGATAATATTACTACTTATATGTTACATGAAATTTATGGTCAAACATGGCTTGAGAAAGTTGACTGAAAAGTGTGTCAAACTTAGCTGAACGGAGGGAGTAT
>JAULKK010330424.1:0-10929 GCA_032355705.1 Rubia peregrina | reverse complement strand
CTATCTACTTAGTTGTATTTAGTAAGCAAAAAGGGCTTATAAATTACATCTTTGAGAGGTACGGCGACGACCTCCCATGAACTTTAGCCGTTACACAAAAACTTGAAATATATTTTCTTAGGTTGGGGATAGACATTAACGATGATTATTTCCAGTAGGCTCACTAGTGACCAAGAGGGTAAGTTGATTGAGGTGCTTAGAAAGTTTAAGGGAGCTATAAGTTGGACCTTAGCCGACATGAGAGGCATAAGTCCCTCAACTTTTATGCACCGTATACAATTAGAGGAGGTTTAAAAGTCTGTATGAAAACCTCAACGTGGTTAAACACGCCGATGATGGAAGTAGTTAAGGAGAAAGTCCTTAAACTACATAAGGACGAGATGATATACCTTATCCCTTATAGTACTTGGGTGAGTCTGACCCAAGTGGGGCCAAAAAAGAGTGGGTGACAGTGGTAGAGAACAAGGATGGGGATTTGGTACCCACCCGTATTCAGAATGGGTGACGAATGTGCATTGATTATTGCCACCTAAGCGCGGTAACTCGTAAGGACAATTTTCCCCAAACCTTCATCGACCAAATGCTAGAGAGGGTATCCAGTCATGTATATTAATGTTTTCTTGATAACTGTTTGGGATATTTCAAAATAGCCATCGACCCTGAGGACCAATAAAAGACTACATTCACATGCCCTTTTGGTACTTTTACCTATAGGCACATACCTTTTGGTCTGTGTAATGCCCAAGGTACCTTGCAGAGATGTATCGTTAGAATATTCTAAGAGTTCATTGAGCATTTAGTTGAAGTCTTCATGGATAATTTCATTATCCACAGGGACTCCTTCGATACTTGCCTACATCATCTCGCCCTTGTGATAGAAAGATGTATTGACACACACCTCCTATTGAATTATGAGAAATGCCACTTTATGGTGCAGAAGGCCATTGTTCTGGGTCTTGCAGTGTCGGCCCAAGGTCTAGATGTGGATAAGGCTAAAGTGGACACAATCAAATACCTACACCACCCCACTAGTTTTAGGGATATTAGGTAATTCTTAGGACACGTCGAATTCTACTGGTGTTTCACTAAGAATTTTCTAAGAACTCCTCTCCTTTGTGAAATTTTTTGCAAAAGGATGTTGAGTTCATTGTTGATGAATATGGAAGGAAAGCCTTTGACACTTTGTAAGAGATGCTTATGATCGTCCCTATCATTCAACCCCCCAAATTGGTCCATACCCTTTTAAATAATGTGTGATGTGAGTGACTATTCTATAGAGGAGGTATTAGGCCAAAGGGTAGGGAAGGTGCCACATGTCATATACTATGCTTCAGTAACTCTAAATGATGTGTAACGTAATAACTCCACAATAGAGAAAGAGTTATTGGCCAGAGTAGTTTCCCTTAAGAAATTCAGGCCCTATTCTCTAGGTACTAAGGTCATTGTGCACATGGATCATACGACACTTTGCCGATTGATGATGATAAAAGAAGTGAAACCTAGACTTATTAGGTGGATACTTCTTTTAAATGAGTTTGACCTTAAGGTGAGAGATAAAAAAAAGGTAGTGAGAATGTGGTGGCCGACCATTTGAGTAGATTGACACCACCTGAGAGCCTAGACCCCACCAAGGAGGAACATAAGTTGGAAGCCATCCAGAAATAATTTCCCAACGAACCATTGTTCGGGATGACGAATAGTCAACCTTGGTATGCCAATGTAGTAAACTATCTAGCCATAAGAGAGTTCCCTCCTTCTTATAATCAGGAAATAAATGATAGGTTAACGAATGAGGAAAAATGATATTTTGGGATGATCCTTACTTACGAAAGTAATGCATCAATCAAAAGGTTAGGAGGTGCATTGCCAAAGATGAAGTATAATCCATTCTTAAACTTTTCCATTCTTTCGATAGTGTTGGCCATTTTGGGTATTCGAGAACCATCAAGAAAGTAGTGAAATGTGGGCCTTATTGGCCTACATTAGGAGACATACCCAAAAGTTTGTTCGATCATGTGAGCGTTTCCAACAGATGAGGTAACATCTATTTCAAAGATGAGATGCCCCAAGCTTTCTCTATGCTGGTGGAGGTTTTTTATGAGTCGGGAAATGATTTCATATGACCTTTCCCTACTTCCAAAGGGTTCTATTATATTCTCATGGCATTGGACTACATGTACAAGTGGATAGAAGCCAAGACAACAAGGAACAATAATTCGGCAATAGTGATGAGTTTCCTCAAATCAAATATTTTATTCTCAGTTCGGCATCCTGTGAACCATAATTAGCGATAGAGGAACCCATTTTTCCAACCAAACCATAGCATGCTTGTTGAAGAGATATGGAGTGACCAATAGGACTTCCACCGCTTATCCCCTACAAATAAATTTTCAAGCGGAGATATCGAATTAGGAATTCAAGGTCATCCTTGAAAAGACAGTGAACTCATCTAAGAACGATTAGAGTTCCCGATTAGACGATGCACTTTGGGCCTACTTGATAGCACGTAAAAACCTCATAGGCATGTCACCATTCCAGATTCTCTTTGGTATATTATGCCACCTCCCAGTCGAACTCAAACACAAGGCACATTGGGCTATAAACCGTATGAATATGGACTTGAGTGAAGCTAGAAATATAGGAAGTTGAAACTAAAAGAATGGGAAGAAATTAGGCGCGAATACTATGAGACCACACTAATATACAAAGAAAGGAAGAAAGCACAGCATGACGAGAGAATAGTAAAGAAATACTTAATGGTGGGATAAAAAGTCCTTCATTACCAATTTTAATTTTTTTTTCTTTCCAAGTAAATTACGGTCAAGGTTGGTAGGTCCATATGTGGCGACCAAGGTATATGCCCAAGATGTAATAGAGGTAAAAGCTAAGATGGATGGCATCAAGTGACTAGTCAATGGGCAAAGGGTGAAACCTTTATTTTGTGTGTGGAAGTTTGGAATTAGTCGAGAAGGGAAATCCCCTCCTTGACAATCTGATCCATGAATGAACTCTTCCTGAGGTAAATAAGTCATGAGGACGAAAATAAAGGGTGCTTCGATTTTGTCTTAGTAGGTTATAAAATTTGTTCATGTGGTTTTGGAAAGTGTTTGAATATTGGTGGTGTTTTGGGGATTTTGTCATAAGATTCCTTTTGGATGGAACAATATTATGTTTGGTTTTCATGTTTTTGGGTGCAGGAATTTTGCAGAATTTTTTTTGAAGGAACAAGGGCTTGGCACTAGCCATGCCAAGCCTCGTGTTGCATACAGGCACGAGGCATACAAGAGGCACGGGCCATGCCATATGAATGTCACCCGTTCCACCCATATTTGTGTCATTTCTAACCTTTGTCCTAGCTTGGTCGATGCATTGGGGACAATGCATGAACTAAGTTTCGGAAGGGGTTGGTTGGAACACCTTCATATGGGTGGTATCTCTACTGCCCTATCTTTTTATGCCTATTTTTGCTTTGGATGTTGATAACTATTTTCCCTATTTTCTCTTCCCTCATTGTTTTGAAAACTTTCTTCGTTTTGGTTGTTTTTCAAAACTTTGTTTTATAGGTGTGAGGGCACCTTTTGTAGTAGTTTTGGATGATGGAACATTTTGGTGGTGTGTTAGTTATTTTTGTTTATCTTCATTGTAGTATGAAGTCCACTTTTTGAGACATTTTGTGCAACACAAAAAAAATTGAAAAATGAAGAGAGAAAAAACCCGGCTAAGTCAAAAACCCAAAAGGGTGACTTAGGAAATAATGGGAAAGTCCCGGATAAGTTGAAAAACCTATGCAAAAGTTAGAGGCCATGGTGTGCAAAAAAGTGAGATGTGAGCTCAAAAAGAAAAAAGATTGTGGGATGATAGGAATAAAACTCGAAAGGGCTCTTAGGCAAAATGAGAGAAATTGAAATAACTTGTGGTTCTCTTTAATTGTCTTTTGGAAGCTCTTTCGGTAGAGTAACTTAGCTTCACACTCATTTTTGTGAAATTCACCTTTTGGTTGGTATTTTGGTTGATAGGTTATCTTAGCTTATTTGGGGATTGAGAGTTGTGAGATTCTTACATCTTTGGAGGAACTAGGGTAGTCTAGGAATAAATGTTGAATGTCTTGGGGAACTCTTTGCATGCTATGTTCTGCTTAGATATTTGCTCGTTCTTGTTTACTCGAGGACGAGTAAAGGTTTAAGTGTGGAGGAATTGATCTGCACCTGAAAGCATGTATTAACTAATGCATTTAGCACACTTTTTTTTGATCGAAAAAAAGAGCTTTATAGATCAAGGTAACACTTAGTACATAGTTTAGGCCATCACCCCCTGCCTATTACAGTCAAAAAAATGTTCAACAGATTAGAATCAACATTCAGTTACAGAATTCTTCCAATTACAATCAGCCTGTGTCTTTTGAAATTTCAGTTCCAAACCCTGACTCTTGCCTTGTAGGATTCTCTGGTTCCTCTCATCCATGTCTGGTAGAGAGCAGTAGAGTATGTGAGCCGCTTGTTCCATTTCCTCTTCTTCATAAACTGGTAGAGCTTCCTTTTCAGCTCCCTCATGTTGCTTGCAGCCTCAAGCTTCAGTTATTTAAGAAAATCAGTTATGAATGAGCACTTGATGAATAGGTGGATTGCATTTTCTTCCTCCAGGTGACAGAAACAGCACAGATCCCCTCCATGTATAATTTTGAACTACACCAATCTATCCACAGTGGCTAATCTACCCTTATAGAGCATCCATAGGAAATACCTGTGTCTAGGTTGTATTCGGGGGTGCCATAGCAGCCTTGCCATGTGGTCTTTCTGTGTTCCTCCCTTCTGAATGTTGTATGATTTCCTGATACTGAAACCTCCCTTCCTTTTCACACACTCATTCAGTTGATCAGCCAGTTGCATCTTCAGCTTTATGATTGATTCCCAACCCCAGCTATGTGAATCTGAGCACTTGTAATCTTTAAAGGATTTTCCCTTGATGTAGTAGGCATGTACCCATTGCACCCAGAGTATATCCTTCTTTGAGCAGACATCCCAGATCAGTTTACATAGGGAGGCCTTATTCCATATGGATGGATCTCTCAGTCCCCATCCTCCAACTGCTTTTGATCTGCACATTGTGTCCCATGCAACTGCATTGAACCCTCTTTCTCCATGCTCTCTCCCCCAAATGAAGTTCCTGCACAGCACAACAATGTCTCTGTGTATGCTTTCAGGTACCTTGAATACACTTGTCCAATATCCAGTGATGGCCAAAAGGACTGTGTTAACCAACTGCACCCTGCCAGCATAAGACAGGTTCCTGGAGTCCCATCTTTTCAGTCTCCCTGTGATCCTTTCCAGCAAAATATTACATGTTGTTGCTTTCCATTGGATTGAGTTCAGTGGTAGGCCCAGGTACTGCAGGGGGAGTTCACCTCTCACAATATGCAAGACCTCCAGTAGCATAACCTTTTCCTCCTCATTCATTTTAGAGAAGAAAATCTGTGACTTCCCTTCATTTACAGCCAAACCAGTGGTTTTCTGGAAGTCCACTAGGGTTTTTTTCACCCCCTCTAAGGACTTGGTATTAGCAGCAGTGAATATGAGCAGATCATCTGCAAACAGCAGGCTATGAATCCCAGCTTTCTGGCATCTCTGATGGAATTCAATTTTCTTCTCTTTGTACTGAAGATTCAGCATTCTTGTTAAGTACTCCATGGCTAGTACAAACAGTAAGGGGGATAGGGGGTCCCCCTGCTTTACCCCTCTTCTACCATCAAAAGATGGAGACAAGGTGCCATTGATTGAGAGGCTGAAGGAGGAGCTTGTGACGATAAAACATATTATTAAATGATAAGACAAGCATGGGTGAAAAAAATAACAAAAACCACATCTTGAACATAATGCAGTGTTACTGCCTTACTTTTAGCCTAACAAAAGCTTCGTTAAAATCAACATTTCCATTATTTCCTCGTATCAAGTTTACAAACTTTCTTTGTAAGCTGTTAGGATTCTTTGTACAAACGATTGCAATGGCAGGAACCTTCTAAAATTTTATATATATCAGCTTGTCTTTACCTCAACAATTATTTCGTTGTAGAACAGTAATGATTTGTATTTGACTTTATTTATATCTTCTTGTAACAATATTGTGTGAAATGCAACCACCTGTGACGAACAATGCAGCCTTCATGGTGGTGTGTGTGTGACAATGGCATTTGTGAATTCTGATGCTCAGAATAAGCTGGCTACACTTGCAAGAATAGTTCCTCGCTTCTTCCTAGTTTTCAGTATGCCAAGATGTCCTAAAAAAGACGTGAGTGGTCAACTTTGCACTTCCAGTGAGTTGAGCATAAAATACATGACAATATGTACAATCCCCTGAATTGAAATTACCATAAAAGGCATTTGAATCCCCTGAATCCCAGATTTTCAAGCAGAACACGCCACAATATATGATCTACAAAGTTATTTCCACCAAAACACTTCAAAGTATATTGCCTACAAAGACTTAAAAGATATGACATACATCATCGTCCCCCCAAAATAAAACCTTTCTAAACTTTTTACTCAACATGGCTTGCCAGTTGCCATATTGCAATCCAACTATGCAAAATGAAGCCGCTATCTTTCACTAATGATAAATCACTAAGCGCCTAAGAATCTACTTACCTTTTCAATCTATTTAGCCACAAAATTCCATAGGTTACTACTCTAAAAAATAAAAATGAAGATAAACATTCCGTAAGATGTTAAAAACCATACAATGATGCTTGGTTAAAAGAAGTTCTATAAGTTCACAAGAATGTAGATATCCAAATAGAAAAGTTTCATGATTGAAAGAATAAAACATTCATACAAGCACACACAAAATTCCCTCATAAAAAACAAATGCTGCATTGGGAAATCAACATAAATTACAGACTGAAACTAATCAAATTGTAGTCAAAATCCAATCTTCAGCATAACCAAAAGCAATTGGACAAAACAACTACAACATCAGTCATAAATAAATGAGTTTCAGATAAGAAATTTATGTACTTAGTAAGAAGAACGATGAGGGTGCTCCTAATTAGAACAAGAACAACATGGAGCATCAACATAAAGTCACTGAAGGAGAATGCTAAGGCTATCAAAGCAGCAAGCTGAAACCTAGCATCACAAACACTATCTTTACTGTGTTTCATGTCAAATCCCATTGGAGACTAACCTATTAATTATCCTCTAATATACATCTTTCACAAAAAAATGCACCGGTGTTGGTAATTGGCTACTCCACCGTGTATAGAACTTGGGATTCAACAAGAAAATGGAAGTTGCACACTACCATCACTATAGTAGCTTCAGCAAGAATCGTGAAGCTATAACTATGTTGTTGCTTATAGCTATAAACATGCCATGAAACTAATATTCACAAAAACCAAGCAGTTTAGTTCCCAAAAACAACATTAACATAGCATACTCCAACCCATCAGACAACTAAATTGTAGA
The DNA here is from genome assembly GCA_032355705.1 of Rubia peregrina. Classification (NCBI taxonomy): domain Eukaryota; kingdom Viridiplantae; phylum Streptophyta; class Magnoliopsida; order Gentianales; family Rubiaceae; genus Rubia; species Rubia peregrina. The sequence continues at coordinate 3,472 of JAULKK010330424.1, read as the reverse complement.
CATTCTACTAAATTGCAAATCCTCTATCAGACAACTGCCAACCCATTTGCAACCTCGTAAACTACCACCTGAGGACACAAAAATTTGCAAATGCCCACATTTCGTTTAATCACAATCAGCATAATAGGCAAAGAACCTCATGATATCCTCGTGTAAAGACTTTCAAACCTACAATACTCACAAATTATTCTCACATATTTGCTTTTTTCAAAAGATGTGATCATCAAGGGCAACAATTTTATCTTGAGTGAAGTACACCTCTCCTTCCCCTACACAAAAGAAATTTCAGTGGAGGTTCAGGGGATTTCCGTGCTGGAGCATAACATTGGGAACAAAGCAACCGACGAAGAATTGGGAATTAGGGACGCTGAATGGCATGAAAGAAATCGATGAAGAATTGGGAATGAAAATTGGAAATTGAGGACAAATAATGGCACGAAAGCAATTGACAAAGAATTGGGAATTAGGGACGAAGAATGGCAAGAAAGCAATCGACGAAGAATTGGGAACAAAAATTAGAAATTGAGGACGAATAATAACACGAAAGCAATCGATAAAGAATTGAGAACTAAGATTGTCACAACAGCGTCTAGATTGAAAGGGGAAAACATAAGAGGAACGGAGAAGAAGATGAACGAAGAAGACAAAAAAGAGAAGAAATCAGAAGAAGAGGAAATTATTTGGCAGACGAGGTCATTTTCTCAATGTAGGGAAGTAAAAAAATTACTGAAATACCCACGGTTGATACTGTTAGCTAACAATCCTTATTATATGGTGCTTTGCGATTAGGGACAATGAATGGCACGAAAGAAATCGATAAACAATTGGGAACAAAAATTGGAAATTAAAGATGAATAATGGCACGAAAGCAATCGACAAAGAATTGGGAATTAGGGACAAAGAATGGCAAGAAAGCAATCGACAAAGAATTGGGAACGAAAATTGGAAATTGAGGACAAATAATGGCACGAAAGCAATCGATAAAGAATTGAGAACTAAGATTGCCACGACGATGTCTAGATTGGTAGGGAAATAACACAAGAGGAACAGAGAAGAAGAGGACCGAAGAAGACCGAAAAGAGAAGAAATCAGAAGAAGAGGAAATTCTTGGGCAGACGGCGTCGTTTTCTCAAAGTAGGGAAGTAAAAAAATTATTGAAATACCCACGGTTGATACTGATAGCAAACAATCCCTATTATATGGTGCTTTGCGATAATATGAATATGACAACAATTCACTACTTATTTAAATTTTAAATTATATTCGCAAAGCACCATATAATAAGGATTGTTTGCTATTGGTATCAACCAGGGTTATATTCGTCATTATTTTGACTTCCCTGATTTGGGAAAACGACATTGTTTTCCCCAGATGTTCCATGTGCTTATGTGTTCCTCTTCTTTGTTTCCTCTTCTCCTTCATTCCTCTTCTTAATTACCATTTAACCGGAGGTGGTTTCCGGCAATCCAATGGCGGTTTTCTTTGATCCAAAGGCATCTGAGGGCTTTCAATTACGTCAGAGGTGAAGCACTGAAATGGCAAAATTTCTACCGCAACCTTATTTTCTTTCCCCCCATATTTTGGCTTTGTTCCACTACTCTCAATCCCGATGTTTGTTTTGTCAAATATGATTGAAAAGCTAGAAATTTAAGCTGCTCTTTTTCCATCATGCTTGTTCGTCGGATCTCTCTCTCTCTTCCCGGACCGGTATTCCTTTTGCCCTCTTCTGTTTCGTATAATGCTATCATTACTTCAGTTTCGAGCATTAAACTTGTGGGGTTTGTATTCTGTTCAATTTTGAGTATTGCTACATTGCTGTAGTTTTTACCAAGTGTATTTGCAGATATTCGATATTTGGCTCTATATATCAAAGATGATTTTTTTAACATGATGTGATTCTTACTTCTATCGTGTTTGTGTATGTTGCCTTGGTTTCTTGCTTTGTAGTGAAGTTAATGGTTTTCTTACATGTTTAGAAGTTGGACCTGTGTGCACTTAGTTGTTGTTATTGTTGCTCTGTTTGCCACCAACTCAATTTCTTCTTAAATTTTAAGAAAATTGGACCGAGCCATTTCTATTTCTTCAATGTTTTTGCTAATGGTTAACTTTTAATATACGCTGCTAAATGGATTTGCTTAAGAATGTGGAGTTCAAGCCGGAGGTTTTCGAGGGGAAACTCAGACTTTGTGGTGGGGCATTGCTGAGGGTGTGTAGTGGGGGCTCTGGATTGAGTTCTGGTGCCATTGCTGGGATTGAGATTGGGATTGTGAGTATTTACTAACTGAACTCCAGAAGAATTTCGTTTTTGTTGATTATGTAAATTATGAAATAGAGTAATCGTAGTTACGATGACATGCATGTCCTCTAAGCATTGAGGTATAGAAGTTCTTGTATAGAAATACGAACAATGATGTAGAATGTTTGAGAATCTTGAGTTGCAAATAGGGTAGATTAGGAAGCTGTAATCCATAGTCATTTTGAGGACTGGAGTACTAAAATTTTCCCCATTAGCCAGTAAAATTGTCTTATTAGCTATATATAATTAGTAAATTTTGCAATTGTTTGTTGTCCCCTGTCCCTTTTTTACTCTTAAGGAGAGACTTTACAGAAACAATGAAACCAATCCATTGGTATAAGATCAGTTTAAGACTGAACCAGTGATCTTTATGGTTGAAGGTATTGTGTTGATGTGTTTGGTTAAAAACATAGGCTTCGCATGTTGTGTTTATATGACCTTGTTTCTTATACAAATTCATTGAACATATAATAAAACACTGAATCCTTGTCTGAGTTTGGGGATTGTACTTAGGTATCTAAAACTCTAAAGTTTAACATTGTTGTATTACATCTTAAGGGATCTTTTTGGGGTTGTTGACTAAAAAAATTCACCTTCTACTTTCTTTTGTCAGAACATTCTTGTAAAGGAAAGGTACAATAAAACTATCATACTATTTGTATGAGTTCAAGGTAAGACCAAAGAAAAGAACAAGGAAAAAGGTTTTGAGAGGGTTTATAATGGACAATTCAATCAGTTAAAATAAAAATTGGTACATATTCGTGCATCTAATACTGCGAGTAGTCTCAGTTCATATCCCAAATTCCATAAAAATACAGACACAGTTTGATTTACTGAGGACATTCAGAGGCATGTGATAGCCTGATAGGGAGCATATATAGCTTGCCTCTTCAAACTCCCCTACATTCTCCTTATTACTTATGTATTCAATCAGTAACCTACTAGAGGAAGTCAACCATTTAAGAAAGATGCTATTGAAATGGCTAATGACGTGCTCAAAGAGAACATTAATACAAAAACACATTTCATAAGAGTATGTAATACTGTGGAGGAAACCTGACTAGATGATAGGAATTAGGAAAGTGTACCTTTTCAATTGCTGGCCTTAGATATAAATGATTGGTTAACCTGGATATTTTTTTGCTATTGCAGATGTATTTGAATCAGTGTATGAGA
>JAULKK010330413.1:0-10930 GCA_032355705.1 Rubia peregrina | reverse complement strand
GCTAATTCTCCTTTCTTTTGATATGAAATCCAAAGGCATGAATTAGAGCTTCTAATATGGTTGATGATTTGATGAATTCTAGATAAATGTGATAATGTTGAATTCTTTGTCATGTTTGTTTTGTGTAGCAAATGAGAGAGGTTTATGAAAGTTGAACATTCTTGACTAGTCTTGTATAAATGCATGAATTGGTTCAATGCTTAGACATGGTGTAGTGTTTATAAATTTTACCAAGCTTGTTGATTCTTTGTACTTAATTCCATTATTGGGATACCTTTAGGTGGTGAACCACTAAAGGGGTCATTAGTGATGTTTAGCAAGAGATATCGAATTCACTCTTGTAAACTACTATCAAAGAAGGGTAGAAGATTTATCTTCACAACAAACTAGTAGTAAAAGTATTGAATAGGTTATATGTTCAATGATAGATAAGAAGCTTGGAAGTATAAATCAATTGCACCCAAGATCCCGTAATTTTATTTTAAACTCTTCTTAGTAATTGTTTCTTAATTAGTAGATTTGTAGGTTTTCTAGTTTAACTTGTCTTTAAATTGATAACTTAGAAAAACCAACCCAAAAGCCCCCTCTCTACAAGCTTTTATATGTATATATATATATATATCTTTATATCTAGTGTAGTATTTACCATTATATGAGCAAATGCTTAGAAAAATCCTTTGTCTCTGTGAACGACCCCGACATGACCTTATTTACTTAATTGTAGTAAAGAGCACTTTAGGACTTAAAAATAGTAAGTTTGAGAGGTATGACGATGACCTCCCAGGAATCACCCCAACCTACCATCTCTTTCAATTCCTCTATTACTTTTCTCGGAGTAGGATATGGTGCACGGGATACAAAGATCAAGGACATTCTAACCCTTAGTAATAGGTTTTCGAAGCACCGTATCAAGATCTTCTCAAACTGCCGAGATTGGCACAAACCACATGTTTATTCCTTTGACTGTGAAGCAGAATGTTATTATGTCCTGAGATGGAATTCTAAACCCAAGTTCGATAATGTCACCGCGTACTCCGTGACAGAGGGATTGATCATGGATAGAGACAAGATGCATGGTGAATCTTTGGATGTCTGTATTCATCTAAGGAAATATTTTTTCTGGTTATGCCTGGCCTTCGGAGGTATATAAGAAAAGGGTGTGTGGACAATCCCAGTTCTGATAAATCTGCCTCCTTCCACTGATTCCTCGAAGACCACCTCAGAAGAATAAAAAGAAGATGATGATGAAAGAGGGCAAGGGCAGTAAGCTCGGGAGGGACAAAAGGAAGGCCCCTTCGAATAAGGAGAAATGGGTTTGTAAAATGGAAAAGAGGGTGGCGGGTGGTGGCTTCTCGAAGCCCACAACACTAATACAGGAGGCTGAGCCCTCTGCAATTGAAAACCAGAGGGTTACTGAGGGGATAGAAACCTCTTCGAAGAATACTCTCCCCTCCCCCTTTTCTTTTGTTTCAATGGGTTTCAAAAATGATCTTGGGGCGTTCAAGGAGGAGGTTTTTATTTCACCTCTTACCAAAGAACAAATCAGGTCCCCTCACATATCAATCTCCTCCTCAGGGTGACGATTATGAGATTCGTGCCAATAGGGATCGTGAAGGGCCTGCCTCTCCTAGCCCTTCCCCCCAAAGGTAGATGACTCAATCTCCTCCGAAGACTTTCCTCGATCAGCATGCTGATTCTAGGACCAAACTCAGCTTGGGAGAGGGAAACCTTATACTCTTGGGCTCTGTCGATCCCTCACTTGCTGCGGTCCTAGGGGTGGTTACCGCATTGGGGGCCATGGACTCTCTTCTTCGGGAGTTCCTGGATAAGTCTTGACGAGTCGATGATGCTACGACCAAGACGGGGGGGAGCTTCAAGGGCCCCTAAAAATGTTGTCTCCACTGATGCAGCTGAGATAAAGGAACTTCGAGAGAAGCTATATAAGGCTGCCTCCGATCGCGATGTAGAGGTGAAGGGGCTTCAGGTTAAGTTGTCGGCAGAGAAGAAGTCTATTAATTTTTTTACCAGCGAAAATGCTAGGTCGGAGAAGCTCTGCTCTGCTAAACAACAGGCCTCCATGCTCGAAGACTACATAAATAGTTTCATGAAGACATAGGGGTTATGATCCTTCTTTGAGTCCCCGTTCAAGATCTATATGGAGGTTTCTTAGAACCTTCTTGCCACGACCATTAGCAGAGAACTTCCACCTGAGTATGCTACCATATTGGACGTACACAAGAACAACTCTCGCCCCACCCATTACAATCTCCTCTGGTGGAAATCCATCCAGGATGGGGCTATCAAATTCCCCTTGCTCGAGCATCTGAAGGCTTTGGGCTGCATTTTTACTTCTGAGGTGATTCGTGACCATGAGGTGAACGAGGATGAAGAGTGGAGGTTTCCAAATGCCTAAGTTCGACTCATGACCAAGCGTCAGCCAACTCCTTCAAGCACCCATGTCGTCGAGCGTAGTGTAGGGAAGCATAATGTATGAGTTCTTCTCTTAGGAATGTTTGCCTTCAAGAGATATATTTTGTATCCCGTCTTTCACTATCAATGAAAATTATTTCTCTTATTTATGCGTTTTTACTTCTCTTTATCTTGTGAAGCTTTTAGCTTTGGTACCCTACTTCCCCCTATACTCGAAAGGGCTCAATCTTCGACTTATTTTTTCAATGATGATGAAGTGATACCACAAGATCGAAGAATGGGCTTGGGATCACCGTATCGTTGCTGGGCGGTATTGGTTCAAATTTCTTCATCTCGAAGATGAGCTTCGAGTAGCGTACGAAGAGCCAGACCTATGGCGGAGGGGCCTCCATGAGATGCAGAGAGGTCTCCTCGAAAAACTTATTTGTTTAAGAGAGGAGAGAGACACTTTAACTACCACAAGGAATGGGCTAGTCGACGACCACAAGCTCCTCCTCATTCAGCACTGCAAGTTTCTCCCCAAAATCACTACTAATGCGGGGTTCGATTCAATCCAAAAATGTTTGAGTGCGGCTATGGCCTTTAAATCTTCTGGGGAAACGTCTTCCTCTCATGCTTAGGCAGCTATAGTTCACTACCACCGCTAAGCTCAAAAATATTTGGAATATGCTAACTCCCTTCACGACTGCATTCGAACGTCCACCTCTGAGATTGAGGGCTAGAAGAATGTGAGCCAATATCTCCAGGCTCAGTTGGAGTACCTAGAGCGATCTGTTAAGGAAACTGAGAAACTCTACCTAATTGTTTATTAAGACAAGCTCGAGAAGGATGAAAAATAGCACCAGAGAACTTTTACTTCCATCAAAGATAACCTTCAAGATTATAGTCTTTTGTTCGGGATGGCGGCACCTACCCTCATCAATGATTTCAAGGCATATCTCCAAGATATCGTGGACATCATGAAGAGACAGAAGCTTGATGAGTAGCCCAAATACAACAAAGCTTATGATGAGGCTGCACAGTGGCTGAAGGAGATAAAGGACAAGAAGCAAGGAGCTTCGAGTTCTTGGGCCAGCTAGAAGAAGAGATCTAAAGGGAAGAAGAAGAAGTGTGCGGCTCTGAGTTCTCAGGGTCATCATCCCTCCGGACTGTATGAGGATCGATTATATGTTCTCTCGCCTGGGTCCGCCTACAAGCTAGGAATGAGGGGCTTATACCATGCTCTCAACTCAGCCAGCTAGTTCTACTCCAAATGTGTACCCCTCGAGTTCGATAGCCATCCAAGGGAACATCTATAGTACCAATCAAAGCCCCCCCACTGTCGGCACCAGTAGTGGGTAAACTTCAATCAACAATCAAGGGGATGTCTCGGATAGAGAAATCGAGATAACAGAAGAAGACGAAGAACCTGAGGATGTTCCTCTTGGTCGAAGAGATGGAAGGCTTCCGGCGAACCCCTTGAGCTCATCCCAGGTGCAAGGGGCCGAGGAGTGGTCAAATATTATTAAGTATTTCCTTATGGCCATAGCTCCTGTCATGTCCGAAGTAATGAAGACCCTTCAATCCCTTTAGAAAAGCCCTCCCCCCTTAGTTCTTAGTTTTTAATGTAAGCAATGTAGATGCTTGTTTGTTGTATTGTAATACTGTAATTTCACCTTGAATGTATGCAAGGAACTCGTTCCCTTTATTTTTAAGCCATTGTGGCATTTGGTATGAAATGTATACAGGGTTTTCCCCTTTCTTTACTAAGTGAGTAGTTTTGTGCTCTCGGGGGGGTGGCCATTGCAGCTTAGTTAGGTATCATGGTTTTTAAATGGATTTGATCCCCATATTTTAAACTATTGAGGTAGCTTTATATGTGCCATTGTAGGGTTCGGCCAAGAACACTTGTCAGCTAGGATTTGACCCATAGTGTGTGGCGGGCTGTTGAGGCCTTTCAAGTATAGCAAGGATTTGATCCTTGGATGATCATGCATATGTGAGGTTCGACTCAAAGCGCATGGCAGGCCACAGAGGCCCTTCAAGTGTTTGTAAGAATTTGATCTTTAAGTACTTCTGCATGCATGGGGTTCAACCTCAACGGTGCTTGGCCGGCAATTGAGGACCTTCAAGTGTATGCAAGGATTTGATCCTTAAGCGCGTATGCATACATGGGGTTCAACTCCAATGGCGCTTGGTGGGCCACGGAGACTCTTCAAGTGTATGAAGGGATTTGATCCTTAACACTTATGCATGCATGGGTTTCGACCCCCAAAGGCGCTTAGCGGGCCACAAAGGCCCTTCAAGTGTATGCAAGGATTTGATCCTCAAGCGCTCATACATATGTGGGGTTTTACCCAAAGCGCTTGGCATACACTATTTCTTGTTTAGGAGAGTGAGGGGCTTCAACCTTCTCAACTCATTGTATGTTCTAGTATATAGGGTAAATTGGAATAATTTAGAGAATCACACTTTAATAGGTTTGTAACAATAGTTGGGAAATCCCCTCGACTTACAACATGTATCCCTGTCGAACATATTTCTTGGCCTATAGCTATTTTTGGGTAAGCTACTCTCTAGCCTAACCAAGTATACTAAGGTTTGGGAGAATAGTACCTCCTAAGATTTGAGGCATTCCATCTACGGGGAATCCTAGTGGTGTTTCAAGCATATAGATGCCTCCAGGGTGTGCTTCAATGACTGGGTAGGGTTCTTCCCAGTTCGCCGCAAGTTTGCCTTCGGGCTCCCTTCTACTTTTTTCATTTCTCTTTATCACGAGGTCTCTTGGGGAGAATTGGATCTTTCAGACCCTTCGGTTATGATACCGTTGACCCTTTCCTTAACCTTGGCTTCGTGGAGAGACGCTCTTTCCCTTTTTTCCTCAAGAAGATCCAGGTCTAGCCGGCGCTGCTCGTCGTTGACCTAATGGTTTTCGTTGCTGATAGCAAACCTTTGGAAGGTGTGCAGTCTTATCTCAGTCAGGATTGCTGCCTCCGAACTGTAGACCAGGTTATACAGAGTTTCACCTATGGCAGAGGATTATGTCATCCTGTACGACCAAAACACGCTGGCCAATTTATTAATATAATTTCCTCCTGCCCCTTCGAGCCTCGACCTGATACCATTGACAATAGTCTAGTTCGTGACCTTCACCTGGCCATTGGCTTGGAGATGATATGAAGAATCTTGTATTCTTTGCACTAGATTTTGAATTGGTCAATAACGAACTGAGTACCATTGTCGGTTATGATAGTTCGAGGGATCCCAAAGTGGCAGATGATGTTCTTCCAACAGAAGCCAATCACTAATTTCCCTTTTATGTAGGTTAAGGCCTCAGCCTCGACCCACCTTATGAAGTAGTATACAGCCACAATTAGGTTTTGGAAGTGGCCTGGAGCTTCCGGGAAAGGGCCTGCCAAATAGATTCCCCATTATTCGAATAGCCAAGAGTTATTTATTTTCATCATTTCTTCTTAGGGAACATGAGTGATTGATGAGTGTCTCTAACACTGATGGTAAGATTGTATGTTCATCATTGAACATCTTAGGCTAGTAATATCCTGCTAGAATTAGTTTTTTGGCTATCAATTGAGCCCTCTGGTGGCTTCTGCATGCCCCATCGTAGGTCTTGCAGATCAGATAGTCAGCTTTATTCGGGGCTATGAATCGATGAAGTGGTTGTAGATGACTCCATCGATAGAGCACATATCTGTGGATCACATATTTAGGAGCCTTCAGTATGATTTTCCTTCCTTCAATGGCACCCTAAGGAAAGGTACCATCATTACTATCATTTCTTTGTCAAAGCTATGTTTGCTCAGTGCTCCCACTATCAAGTGCCTTTGGGACTGTAGGTCCAAGTTTGATGAAGCTAGCTTACTCAAGGCGTTGGACTTGTGGTTCTTTTCGAGAGGGACTAGCGTTAGAGTGTAATTATTTAACTGTTTGAGGAGAGGCTTCACCACTTCTAAGTAGCATTGCAAGCATATTTCTCTAGCCTCGTATTCCCCCGTGACTTGTTGGACCACGATATGGGAATCACTGGAAATTTCTAGGCTTTGAACCCCCAAGTCTTTTGCTAGTAGAAGCCCCGTGATAAGTGCTTCTTATTTTGCCTTATTGTTTGTGGCCTTGAAGTCAAAGTGTAGTGCATAGGGATAGTTTTTTTCTTAGGGATTGTGAGCAGGATGCCAGCTCTACTTCCTCCCGAGTGTGATAACCCATTAATGTATAATTGTCACGTTCCCTCGAACTTTATTTCATTATCAACTTTGATTAGTTTTATGGTTTCCACGATGAAATATACAAAGACTTGGCTCTTAATAGTTGTTCTTGGGAAGAACTAGATGTCGTGCTCTCTTAGTTAGATTGCACATTTAATCTTTTTCCCCGTGGCCTCAAGCAAGAGGAGCACCTATCTGATTGGATATCTGGTAAGTAGGATGATCTTGTGGCTCTAAAAGTACGGACGGAGCCATCTCACCGCATGGACTAGTGCCAATATTAACTTCTCAAGGGTGTGTATTGTGTTTCTAGACCATGCAATGCCCTGCTTGCAAAGTAGATGGGGTGTTATGCCTTTTCTTTCTCCTTTACCAAAACTGCACTTATTGCTGGGGGCAAGATGTACAAGTACATTTCTTCCACCATTTTTGGCTTTATACAGGTGGGAAAGCTTCGCAAGTGTTTCTTTAAGTCCCAAAATGCTTGCTCGCACTCCTCTGTCCATTCAAAAAATTTAGCCTTTCAAAGCACCTCAAATAATGGCAGGTGTTTCTCACCGCCTTTAGAGAGGAAATTACTTAGTGCAACCAGTGATTCAGTGAGTCTTTGGACGTCCTTAACCATTTGAGAGAGCTTCATGCTTATCACATATTCGACCTTCTCTGGGTTCACATCAATTCCCCTTTCCAAGACCATGAATCCCAGGAAACTTTTCAGCTCCTACTCCGATCATGTACTTAGCTGGGTTCAGCTTTAAGTTTGCGTGTTGGAGTCTCTAAAAGGTTTCTTCGAGATCCAGCAAGAATTGGTCATAGTACTTGCTTTTTACTACTATGTCATCTGTATATTTCCATATTCCTGCCGATATTATTTTTAAGGAGCTTGTCGATGATGAGACGTCAAATGCATGTCTTTTCTGAAGCATTTAAACTCTCTTTTGTTATATTTTTCTTGGAAGATTGCTAAATTTAGGTAGGTTTATATTATAAGGGGTTTAGATAACCATTTTTGGTTTTCGTATCTAAATCCTTAACCTAGTTTGAGTCTAATGGATTTTTTGTCCTTACGAGCATCTAGAATCCTTTTTGTGTGCTTCATTTTTAGACACTTTGGAGTACTTTATTGAAAGCCATTCGAAAGGATGGTAGAAGATTGAAGGCCACGAGTCAAAACGTGGTGAAGATAAAAGGGTCGGAGAAGGAAGACAAAGAAGCGGATGAATTGTGATTCTGAAATTTGAACCAAGTTCTGGGAACAATCCGAGAAGAACCAACCTCTGAAGGTGGTACCAATGGATTCGTCTTCTCAAGCACTATAAAATTGACTACAAGAACTCTCAAAACGGATCAACAGTTCACCCGTAGCAATGAAATTTTGAAGAGAAGACCAATTATTCTGGAAATTGGTAGAAGATGAGCAGAACACTTGACACAGCCAGTGCCAATTTGACGCAGTTAGTGTAGACGACCAGTGTAAATTTGACACGGTCAGTGTTAAAGAGCCCAACTGCCATTTTATTTCTTTTCTCTTTTAATTCTTAGCCTATAAATACCCCCCCCTTTCTTCCCCATTTGTGTAAGCCTAACTTGGGAACGTAAAATCCTGATTTTTCTTCATCTTTTCTTAGTTTTTGTACTTATTCCATGGATTCTTGTAGATTTGTTATGATTTTTCCATATCTAGCCTATATTTCATCTTTGGAGCAATTGGTAAGCATTTCTAGCATGATATTGTGAGATTTGGTTTATCCTATTTTGTGCTTTGATTATCAACTATGTTTTATGCTTTGTTATGTTATTACTGCATGATTTAGACTATGATAATCAACTAGTTGGATATTATGAATTGATTATTTTCTAAAAATTTTGTCAAACCCGGGAGACTTTAACTTTTTATTGATGTGATTATCTTTGGTTAATGTTAGGTTATAATTTGGTGTGAAAACTAATAATGATTATTGATTGATGAAATTGCTTAGATATGAGATGAATTTGAATGGGTTTGCCTAATTATCAAAGTAGTACACTAATGACACCTAGCTTGAAAGCCGATCCTCGTAGTCGTCATTAGGGAACATAACTGTGCTATCCCAATGTTTCTCGCTTGTAGGAAATTGCGGTAGTTGTGTTGGGTCTCCATGTTTATTGCTATTCTTGGGAAAATCTATGACGCCGATCGTCTAGAATGACCCAAGGGTAAGGGTTATTGTGTGGCGCCGATCGCCCACTCTAACTATAACCGAGGAGAGGTGAGAAATCCCTTCACTCGAAAGGTGTTGACAAGTTCTCCACAACATGTTTTTAATGCATAAAAATAGGATGATTAATCGATGATCAAAGAATAATTAGAAATGTTAATCAATTGCGCCCAAGATTCGTTATCATCTTAATTACATCTTTCATGCTAGTGTGATTGTAGTTATATTGTTTTCTCTAATTGTTGGTTAATTCAGTTATTCAAAGCAGTCGTAGTGTTTTCCAAAACCAAAACCACCTTTGGTTACCACACACGTAGAGTGACTTCTTCGTGTACTTTTTAACTACATTTAACACTCGATAAAAGCCCATTTTTCTCATAGACGACCCCGACTTGCTACTATCTACTTTCTAGTAGTTAGCCGCAATTTGGGCCTATAAATACTATATTTGAGAGGCACGATGATGGCTTCCCACATTTTGACGATGCTGCCGGGAAAAAGGCGTATTTTGTTGAGTGTTAGTGTAGTTCTTTGTGTTTTGTGTTTCTCTTTGTGTGTTCTTATTTGTTCATAGCTTGTGCTTGTTTTGTGTTTCTTGTTTTTTCAGAAGGATACATTGCCTTTGTTCTTGGTTTATGGTACGTGCTTATTCTAAGAATCAAGAACCTTTGCACTACGACCCCAAATTCATTTTGCTTCTTTTTTTTATATTTTCTTTTGTTCAAAGTATGTATTGCTTGAGTTCTTGGTGTACTTCTATCGATAATTCTTGCACTACTATTCCAAAATTTTGATTGTTTTCTTCAAAAATGTAATAGCTCACCTCGAGGGAACTCATGATGAGAAGAGATGCTCAACAAGCAAGTTGTTGTAGGATTTGTCATTCCGGACATCCTACTGAGTCTTGCTATTGGTTGAGAGAGGAGCACTACGAGGAGAACATAACCCTATGTTTTTGAAACCAAGGGTATCATGGGGAATGCTAGGAAGAAGTTGGAGTTGGTTTCCAAGGTCAATGATCTCAAGAATTGTATCCATACCATGATTATTACAATCCAGAGTGGAGTGGTAATCCAGATTCGTGGTATGAGAATGCACCAGAAAACCAACACTATGAGCAATATGATTGGCGTTCAGCACCTTATGCCACGCCACAATAACCCTACCCAAGGGATGAGGGGTCATCTAACCCTTGAGAAGGAAAGCCAAGGTAAGAGTATAAGGAGCTCTTGCATGCTATAAAAATATGGTCATTAACTCGGAAGACCAATTTACATCTAGAATTACAAATGTGGGGGAACACTCTTCCGCGAGATTAAAAAATTAGGAAATCCAAGTTAGTCAAATAGCATCTTCTGTGGCCCTGTTGGAGGCTAGAGATTCATACAAGCTTCCATCACAAATGGAGGTGAGCCCAGAGCCAAGAGTAAATCCTTTGACCTTGATGGGTGAGATGGTGAAGGAAGTTGAAGATGAGGCCCAAGGAGATGAGGAGTTGGTTGTTGAAGACAAAGAAGTTGAGCAAGAGGTGATTGCCCTATATTCAATATTCTTGCCATCATTAACTCCACCTCCACCAATTGAACCAACTCCACAATTTTTGGCATTCTTGAAGGAGACATTAGGGGAGCCAAATGAATATGTCAAGCTCTCAAACCACCCATCTCCTTTAAGACAAACTCTTCCTCCCAAAAATCCTTTAAAATCCCTTCCTTAAAGGATTTCTACCCCCACCTCTCTACTTTTGGAAGCTCATGGTGGAGAGAGTCAAAATTTCACCATATGGATAACATTTGGGTCGAGCCGATGACCTTAAATATACGGAGCTTCTCAGGAGGCAAGTTTTAAATTGTTTTACTAGATTTTTTATTTTGAAAAAAAATTGAAAAAATTCCCTCACCCTTGCCCTAAAACTCTTACCAAAAATCAAAAAATACCACAACAATCCACCACCAAAACCACCATCTAGGAGTACTACTAGTTGCTTTTTGTCGGTGTTGAACGAGACTTGCATAGTTGTGAATTTGTAATAGATGTGTCAAGGTTGCATATCGGATGGAGTTTGAGAACATGGAGGAGATAGCATTCATTAAGGAGTGA
>JAULKK010330403.1:0-10931 GCA_032355705.1 Rubia peregrina | reverse complement strand
CACAAATAGGGCTTAAAAGTAGTATCTTTGAGATGTACGGTGACGACCTCCCATACTACATGAAGATAGGAAAACAAAAAATGACACCATCAAAATATTCCCAAGACATCCCCAAACTACAAAGACTACAAATAGTGCCCTCACACCAAAAACAAAGTTTTTGAAACAAACTAGCAAAGTATGTTTTCGAAACTAATGAGGGAAAACCCAAGAAAACAAAGGGAATAATCATCATCAAGATATCCAAAACAAAGCAAGAAAAACGAAGGAGATGCCACCATGAAGGTGTTCCGACTCCTCCCCCACACTTAGTTCATGCATTGCCCCAATGCATGTGACCAAGGAAAGAAAGTTTAGAGACTCTGAAGTTTTCAAATCAATTTGTTAACTTCAATTTTCGCCGCAATTTTCCTTCATTCAAAAACACAAAAACCGAGAGTAGCACTATTCCAAACAAAAATTTAAGGACTAATAAATCCCAAAAACACCACCAAAATTCAAACACGGTTCAACCATCATAAAAAATTATCAGAATCAACTAAGACAAGATGGAAATGCATTCCTCACGACTTATTTGCATTTCAAAAGTTCATGCTTGGATTTTCTCACTGAGGGGATTGCCCCCCTTGCCTACTCCCAAATTCCCCCTTTTAGACCTTTGTCCATTGACTAACCACTTTGTGCCATTCTTTTACCTCTAGCGCTCATTGATCATATACCTTGGTCACCACATATGGACCAGCCCACCTTGACAGCTATTTACCTGGAAAAAGCGTAGTTGAGATTGGAAGACAAGGACTTTTTATCCCACAAAAAAAAGTCATTCTTCACTATTTTCTCATCATGTTGTACTTTCATCGTTTCCTTGTAAATTAGAGCGATGTCATAGGAGTTGGGCCTAAGTTCTTCAAGTTTTTGTAGTTGCAACTTCCTATGTTTCTCGGCTTCACTCAAGTCCATATTTAAGCGTTTAATGACCAAATGTGTTTTGAACTCAAGTTCGACCGGGAGGTGGCATCTCTTGCCTAAGAGGATCTGGAAGGATGACATGTAATGCTACGAGTGTTTTTTATGTGGTCCAGTAAGCCCAAAGTGCATCATCCAATCGAGTACTCCAATCCTTTCTAGACGGGTTTACCATTTTCAAGGATGGTCTTGACTTCCCGATTGGATATTTCCATTTGGCCATTTATTTGTGGGTGGTAGGTGATGGATGTCCTATGAGTCAATCTGTATCTTCTAAGAAAAGTTTCCATGACTTTGTTACAAAAATGAGTACCTTTATCACTAATTAGGGTTTGAGGTACACCAAACTGTGAGTAGATGTTGGATTTGAGGAAACTCATTACTGTTGCCATGTCATTTTTCTTTGTCGCTTTGACCTCGACCCATTTGGACATATAATCCATTACCACTAGGATATAACAATTATCCTCGGACTCGGGGAAAGGACCCATGAAATTCATTTCCCACTCATCAAAAATCTCAACATTGAAAGAACTTGGACCATCTGATTTTTAAAGAGATATTGCCTCCACAAGAGTTTCAACTGTTTTCAATATTTTGAAACCGAGGGACGGTTGAAGAATACTGAAACCACCCCAATTGAAAATCTTCCTACGAGCCCACGTGAAGCATTTTTTGGTCTCCTGCAATTTTTCGTTTACTTTTGCCTTCACTTATTCACGGGCCAAATTTTTTGTCCCCTGCAATTTTCATCAGTTTTTAATTTAAAATTGGTTTTTAATTTAATTTTTTTAAAAAAGTAAAAATATAACTAAACAATGAATTTTAAAAGATGAAAAAAAGAAAATTGTATTATTAAATTTATTTTGGGTAGACAAATTTATTTAAATTAAATATTGAAGGTAAAATTAAGGAGTAAAATAGAGAAAATCAAGTGGGATCCATGAATTATTTCATAGTGGTTTCAACCATTGTGCAGAGAAAAATGGAGTGGTTTCTTTTTGGTTTCAGTTGATAAGGTGAAAGAAAGAGATTGAATATTTAATGAAGTAAAACCACAAGAGCGGTTTCATAGCGGTTTCACCATTGTACATGGCCTTGTTCCTGAAATGTCCACAGAAATGGGAGGAACGGCAAGTCTAAGGATAGGCTTTACTTCATCTTCGGGAACACACCTCCTAATGTATTGATCAGAATAATGTTTCCATAAGCAAGGATCATCCCAAAAATTACACTTTCGCCCTTTCTTGTGTGATCATAGGAGGGGGAGAACTCCCCCGTGGAAAGGTAGTTCTCTGTATTGGAATACCAAGGTTGACAGGTTGTCACCCTGAACAATTGTTAATTGGGAAATTCTTCCTGAATGGGTTCCAACTTAGACTTCTCCTTGGTAAGTCTAGGCTTTCAAGGGGTGTCAATCTACTTAAATGGTCGGCCACGACATTTACACTACCCTTCTCATCTCTCACTTCAAGGTCAAACTCACTAAAAATAAGTATCCACCTAATGAGCCTAGGTTTTACTTCCTTCTTAGTCATCAAGTAGCGTAGAGCCGCATAATTCATGTAAACTATGACCTTAGTGCCCAACAGATACTACCTGAATTTCTCAAGGGAAAATGCTATGGCCAACAACTCTTTTTCAGTGGTGGAGTAATTATGGTGCATCATAAGAGTTACAGATGCATAGTATATGATATGCGGCACACTCCCAATCCTTTGGTCTAATACCGCACCTATAGCATAGTCACGCATTATTTCAAAAGGAATGGACCAATTTGGAGGTTGGATGATAGGAGTGGTCATAAGCATTTCTTTCAAGGTATCAAAGGCTCTTCTACCCTCATTATCAACAATGAACTCAACATTATTTTGCAATAATTTGCATTAGGGAGAGGAAATCTTAGAGAAATCCTTAACGAAACACCGGTAAAATCCGGTGGGACCTAAGGATGAACTAATGTCTCTAACACTTGTGGGGTAGGGTAAGGATTTCATTGTGTCTACTTTAGCCTTATCCACTTCTAGACCTTGAGCCGACACCACATGACCTAGAAAAATGCCAGTTTCTACTATAAAATGGCATTTCTCGAATTCAATACGAGGTTGGTGTCAATAAACCTTTCAAATACAAGTGCTAGATGACGTAGACAAGAGTCGAATGAATCTCCATGAATAGTGAAATCATCCCTCGATATACTCTGAGAATATGCTACCATGCATCCCTAAAAGGTACCTGGGGTGTTGCAAAAACCGAAAGGCATGCACCTACAGGCAAAGGTGAGTGAGAGTGGATAGCAAACCTTTCAAGCATTTGGTCAATCAAAGGTAAGGGAAAATGGTACTTGCGAGCTACCGCATTTAAGCGGCGATAATCAATACAAACTCGCCACCCGTTTTAAATATGAGTGGGGATCAAATCCACATCCCTGTTCTCTAGCACAATCACTCTACTTTTCTTTGGTACAACTTGAGTGGGACTCACCTACTTACTATCGAAGATAGGATGTATCACCTGTGCCTTAAGTAACTTAAGGACTTCACCTTTAACCACTTCCATCATCAGCGGATTCAACCGCCATTGAAGTAGGCGTACGGGCTTTGCACCCTCCTCCAATAACCTACGATGCATACAAGTTGATGGAGTTATACCTTTGATGTTGGCTAAAGTCCAACCTATGGTGCCCTTAAATTTCCTAAGCACCTTAATCAACCTATCCTCTTGGTCACTAGCGAGCCTACTAAAAATAATCACCAGTAGTTTTTCCCCCTTCCTAAGAAAACATACTACAATTGTTTGGATAAAGGCTTAAGTTCAACTAAGGGTGGTTCTTCTATTGAAGGCTTGGTATCGGGCATCATGATGTCATCTAGGTTCTTGGACAGGACCTCCATATGAGTCCTAATTTAGGTATTAGTCTCCCCCGCACTCTTCACTAAGCTAGCATTATGAGAATCAAAGTAAACATCGTTTAAAGGATTATTCTCTAAAGCCACATTCACAGAAATATCAAAAGTCTCTTGCACAATATCATCAAGAGTATCAACCACAACTGGAGAGGATTCACCAACAATGTAATTTGCACTCTCCTACATGTTAAATTCCACAATGTGTTTACCCCAGTCTAATGTTAACTTTCCGGTATGCACATCGACTTTAGCCTTAGTTGTTTTCGAGAAGGATCTCCCTAACAATATAAAGGTGGTATCCTTTTCATTTTCCATATCTAAGACATAAAAATCAGCTGGGAATGTTAGTCCATTCACATGAACCATTAGACCCTCCACGATACCTGTCGGGTATATGGTGGAGCGATAAGCCAATTGAACTACCACCTCAGTTGAATGCATTTTTGACAAGTTCAATGATCCATACAGAGAGTAAGGTATAACATTAATAGATGCTCCTAAATTCACCATATCGTCTTTAATCAAAGTTTCTTGAATTGAGCAAGGAATAACAAACATGTCAAGGTCTTTACAGTTATCAAGGACGTCGATTTTCATGAGAGGGGGCAGGTGATTACTAGTTTGATCTACCAATCTATTCCTAAAGTCATGTGAATCACACAAAAATTTCAACAACTTTTCACATTAAGACATAAAATTGATAGTGTCAAAATTAGAAGTGCTAACCTCACAATGGTTGAGGATCTTGAATGAATCCTTGTTGTGCTTCCCGCTTTGCTCATTCCGCACTCATCCAAAGGATAGGGTGGTAGAGCTTCCTCATCCATTATCTTTCGTCTCCCCATTAGCTAGCTCACCTTCCCTATTAACTCACTTACTTGCCCTCAACTTTCCCAACACTCGAGGACAATTGAATTCCAACGTCTCTAATGCAACCAAATACTTGGTTTTGGAGTGAGTTGCTAGTCTTACCAAAATTGGTCAAAGTCCCAAGTATTTTCTCACATGCAGATTTGGGGGTGTATCCTATGACCGAACTGGGTGAGTTAAGGTATGGTTGCCATGCTCGTTCCCATTGGTCTTGTAATATAGAAAGTTCCATCTCTTTCCCAAAATCACTCAACCCAGAACACGTCTCTGTAGGATGATTGTAATGTCACACCCTACAAAGTCTCAAATGTTTAATAATCTCTCCCCACATATTCTATAGACTAAATTATTTTTTTGGTTCCAAACATATATCACAATACCATCTTTTGGTCCCCGATGCGAAAACCGTGTATATTCATCAACCAACAAATAAAAAATAATTTGTTTGGTCCCTAAAGGTGGTTTTCCTGTAAGACTAAATTATTTTCTCATACATCCAAGGGTAATTTTGAAATTTTACTAATTAAATATTTAAAAAATTAGACTTCGCCGGTGAGCCATCGCTTCTCCAGGGCCGCTGTTGCTTCGTCTCTGGCTACTGCTGCTTTGTCTCTGGCTGCATCTCCAAAGGTGATTTTCCATGGTTGCTGCAGCTTCGTCTCCAGCAAGCTTGGTCACTGTCACCACGTTTCCAATTTTTTGTCGCCTCATTTCAACTTTGTCGGTGACCTAGGGTTTCAATTCATCGCCACCTCTTTGTCTTCAATTTTTTGCCGCCTCTTTGTCTTTAATCCTTGTGATCTTCAATTCCTTGATGCCTCGTTGCATCGCCGCTTCGTCGACCTCAATTCCTCGTCGCCTTGCCATCTTCAATAAATCCTAGTGGTTTTCATTTTCAACAAACCCTCGTCATCGATCGCTCATCACCGTGAAATTGAAGGATTGGGGGAGCAGAGTGGCGATGAGCTCAACTTCCACCACGGCAACTGCGTCTTTCTGGAGCTCTGCTCACTTTCTGGGAAACCTTGGTCGCCCACCCGTGACTGCATTCGCCGGCCACTCTGCAGCAGCTCAGCTTCCACCATGGCGGCGTCTCCAACTTCATAAAAACCCTCATCATTTTATTTTTATTTTTTAACTCAGGGGTATAATGGTCATTTTATATTTTTGGCCAATTTTTTCATTGACGTTACCTGGAAACCGCCTTTGAGGCCAGACAAATTATTTTGTATTTGTTGGTTGCTGAATATACGCAATATTGACATCCGTGACCAAAACATGGTATTGCAATATATATTGGGGACAAAAAAATAATTTAGTCTATTCAATATATATAATTAAAACATAAACAAAGAAACAAACTAAGTTCAGAATCGTAGTGCAAGGTCCTCAATTTTCACCAAGAACTCAAGCAATACCTATTCCAGAAAAAAATAAACAAAAGAACAACACTAACTACTCAACTAACAAGCTATGCAAGTTAATAATTAAACCTTTAAACTAACATCCCTGGCAGCGATGCCAAAATTTAATTCTCCTCTCGTCTGTTTTCCAATAAAACAACCTTTCAGGAGATCCACTACAAGCATTCAATCAGGTCGTCAATCCTATCACGAGTTAAGAATAGATAATGTTGCAAGGCTGGGTTTGGGGGAGTTTTTATCTAACAACTACAAGCATGCAAGAATACAAGAGAGTAAAACTATATAAAACTAGAACTTAGAGAATATTTGCTTAACATCACTGGTGTTATGTTTTGATCCTAGATTGAATCAAATTTAAGATATGTAAATCTATCCTAGTGATTATGCCACATAGTTTGGTCGATGGTCAACACTTTTGCATACCTGTCATCTTCCATCGGTACTACCTCGGTAATTAGGGGAGTGCAACAATGGCCTTGCCTGTTGTGCACATCTAAATATCCCCCATATGATTATATCTCGGGCACTCTACTACGAATGCTTCTCCCTAGGACTACAAGGGAAAAATGATAGGCACCTTATCGATGGTTCTAAGGTTGAAAATTATGCTAACCCTAGTTTTCTACTAATGTTATCTCTATCCACAACCCTTTGGGCTATGTCGCCAGCTAAGACTAGTGTATGGTCGATCGTAACGTTTGCTGGGCGACCCACATAAACACACCCCTACGGTTTTGGAATATGGTTACCCGTATACATCTAGGGTTCCCTCCATGAGGGATATCAATAAGTGCGCCAACATGAAAGAAGAATACAGTGTGTGTCAATCTTAGTGTTACAATCATGCAATTGACAATAATATGAAGAACAAGCCAACATAATAATTATAAACACATAAAGATAGGTAGATCTATAGAATCTCCCAAAACAAACACCAAATCATGAATACAAATACAAACCCCAAGTTAATTAACTACTCCCTAAGCATTGAACCCAAATATTTCATTGGATTCAATACCCTTGGGCAAAATAAGAAAAGAGAATAAAAGAAATTTGAGAGAACGAAGAGTTCATTTCTCTCTCTACCTACTCTTATGATTCTAAAATAAGCAAAAACTTAAACCTATATACATATTTGTAGGGAATTACAATTTGAAAAAAGGCCAAAAAATAGGGGAAAACCCTAGCTATCGCAAACAGCACAGGCTGTGCAGCTGATCATGGTCATGCCGGCTGGAGCGGGCACGACCTGTGTTGCCTGGCGTGGCCGTACCAGCTGAGGTTGACATGGGTGTGCTGCCTGGCTCGACTGTGCCGACTGTGTCTGGCATAGACTGTGCTAGCCGATGCAGACCGTCGGCTGGGACCCCAATTTCAACATCTAAGCTTGTTCCCGCATCATTTGACTCAGGCCATCGGCTGGAACAACTTCTTGATCAGATGATTGGTGGAGGCCATGTGAATTCTTGCAGCCCGTCTGCTGGGAGCCATTTTCTAAGCAAAAATGTGGTGCGACCGTGTTGATCTTCGCACCACATGGGCTGGTCTTCACATTTTTGAGTTGTAATGACACGAACCATATAAAATGGCACAGTCTATGTCAATACTTAGCCTCATAAAAGTTAGAAATAACACAAATAGAGATGGGCCATGTTGCACCAAATGGCTCTTGCCAAGAGGATGTGGCACGGTCGTGCTTACTGGTACAACCAGTGCTGGAGGCCTCTGACACAGCCATGTGGCCTGGCACGGCCATTTCGGCTGATGCTTGCTAACTGAGGTCGACTACCAGTTGGTGCTACCGTGTTATCTTAAAAGTGTTGAACTTCGACTCCCTGCTTGATTCCATCTACTACCACATTTTTTTGCTCGTGGCCTTCAGTCTACTACCTTCCTTGTGAATAGCCTTCAAATATCTACTACCAGTCTTGCAGATGGCCTTCTACAAGATAACATCAAAGTGCTCACGAAAAACCTACTAGTGAGCTCACAAAAGAATATCCAGGTGCTTGTGAGGAAAAACTACCCATTAGATCCAATTATGTCTACAAAACTCGGGAGTTAGATAAGAAGACTAAAAACGGACATCTAAACCCTTTGTAATGTAAAGCTAACTAAAACTAGTAATCAACCAAACAAAATATAATAACAAATGTGTCAAATGCATTGGTTAACACATGCATTTGGAGCATACCACACTTGAACTTCTCCTCTGCATCTTTAAGTTCCATCTTGAGCTTCGCACACTGCTCCTCGTGAATGGCCTTAGCCACAACTTTGAGTAGGCTCCGTAGCAGGGAAAATAAGGTGCTCGAGAAAATGTCTGAGGATTGGAGGGACGATTGCATAGCTGCAAAAAAATAAAAATGAGGGAGAGATCGGATTAAGTATTTACAAAGTAGATAACCAAATGAAAGTTAGAGATAAGAAATAACTCACCGAGGGGTCCTTACCCAAATCTCTGAGAAACTCCAATGATTGATCACTTTTTGAGCTTAGACTCGTTCACCTGGGAGTCTCGATGAAGAATTCAGTCCATTATCTTTTTGAAGATCCCTCTAGAACAGGAGACCTCGAATGGTTGCTTGCCTTGTCGATGAGGGTGGCCTGAGTCGCACCCATCGTCGAAGGGGCCCACGAAGCAGGGTGAATGGCAGCCTCTGACGATGTCTTGTTCGAGATCATCGAGAATATTCACTGCACGAAAGAATATCAGTTTTAAACCTCGATGAGTAAGCCAGAATAAAAAAAGACGAATTAAACAAACAAAGAAGCAAAGGGAGAAAATAAAGTTTTTCATCCAAAGAAACTTTGGAAGCATCCGAAGGAGCCGGCTCTTCGATGTGTACTCCACCTGAATGGTCTCGAGACCAAAAATTCCTTGTACTCAACGAGCTGCCCTCGTCTCCTTTTCTCTTCCTACCCTCGCTGGATCTAGGCTGGGGGTTTATGTTTTTTCGATGTTGTCCGCTGAAGGGCTCGACGAGCGGCCAAAACATAAATATCATCGTAGATCTCCTTGGGTTAGGCATATCCTTTTCATTTCTTTGCCTCCAAACGAGAGAGTTTGACACCTAAGGCCTCAGGCCCTTAAAGACGTGCCACATCTTCATTGAAATATCTAAGAACAGTATACCCCTGTCTCTAACCTAATGTTGGAGATCCAACGAGGGACCTGGTAAGCCCCGTTGTAATCAAAGGTAAGAGTGTTATCATGCCATCCCAAGTTGTTCGAATGATGGATGATAAATCTTAGACTTGTGATCCTATTGTCCAGGGTATAGGTTCCTGCCATTTCGGTTGCAAGATAGATTATATATGGCTCAAAATAGCTCGTATCAAGGGAAAACATTGACCTCCATACATCGCACCAGAAAAACGACTATGATCACTATGCCATTTATAGGCTAACATCGAATTCTTCCATAAGATCAGAGAAGATAGTAGGGAAGGTAAAGCTCAGCCCCAATTTCAACTGTTTACTACAGGTAATCGATATTTCTATTAGTAGAGTGGTAAGGGATTCATCCTCCTCGAGGGCTCTAAGCTTAGCATCTAAAAGAATTTATTGGTAAGAGGAACCTCCCCGACGATCTTTTTCACCTCAGTAGGCATTCTATACTTATTTAGGCTATCGTTGTCTTCCTATTCGATCAACAGATCTCGTGAAGTCTGGCATTTCTGAACGACAAAATTTCTTTTCAAAGTAACGTACAAAATAACACATTTCGACCGCTCATCCCTTAGAGGCTCTACAAGTTCAGGGCTATTACCCAATCGTCTCATCAAACCATTGACCTTGCCATCACTTAATACGAGAGGGTGTTCCCTTAACGAGATCTCCTTGGCAGGTAACCCACCGGGATTTAAAAAACTATCACCCTAAGAATGTGATTTTGTACCCTAAGAATCAGCCGGAAACCCGCCGGAACGTAGAGAACCCTTACCTGCAGGGGTGACCTCATATTCTCAGTAACCGTCTCTTTCGATGAATTTCCTCCTAAATTAGCCTAACTCTCATAATTCCTCTCAGGGGAAATTTAGGGGACAGTTGAAAGATTTTCACAATCAGGATGGGGGCTAAAGGAAGAAGAAGCATAGCAATTAATGGAACTTACTTGTTGAATATTGGGATTGTGAGTTGGGAAGAATGAAAAGCTCTGGGTAGGTGACTTTGGATAATAACCTACAAAAAAGAAAAGGTTAAATGAGGAAAAGAAATGATTTCAGGGAAGATAATGGGGATTGGAGGAGAGAGAAAGTAATGATTACATGGGGAAGAAAGAGGTCTGAAAAGGCATGAGTGAATAGAGGGGGTCTTATTTATGACATCCCTACGCGCTTTGCTTCCCGCTCTTTTCTCTCCCACACGTGCCCATATAAATTTCAAAGCTTGGTTATTTGAGAAAGCGTAAGTGCACACTCGATGCAGACAAACTTGAAGATCATGTACCAATGAATCCTTAACCATCCTCAAAGGCAGTTGGGATAGGCTTCTAATCCTTCGAGGGGTCATGCTCAAAAACTACTCGATAATATGGATCTTCGAGGCTAGAAGACCACATAGCTTTGCTGGGTGCTTTTGATGATATATGAGACCCAGACATTGTTGGGCCACCAGGCCCAACCCTCTAGGTCAAACTCAAGGGCCAAAATAATCCAATAAAGAAAAAGGATAAGGTCATAAGCAAACACCATTAGAGTGTAGGTAGTATAAATACACAGGTATGTCATTTGTATTGAATTCATTCAGTATTCATTT
>JAULKK010330382.1:0-10932 GCA_032355705.1 Rubia peregrina | reverse complement strand
AACTCTCCTTAGAGAATTTCAAGGCAAATTGCCACACATAGAGCACAAAAGTGTACAAAAGTGAATCCAAAATGTCCTGAAATAACCGTATAAAATGGACACATCATAAAAACTGAATGTTGTATGATGTTTAACCATTTCTAGAGTAATCCAATACTAAATAACATGTAATGGCTATCGACAAACGATTCTTTGTTTCATCAAACATTTCTTATTATGATATTGTACAAAAATGGTTCTCCATGATTATTCTGTGACATCATACACGTTGATGATCATGCGATGCATAAGTGATGTCGCATGTAGGACCGACGTATAATTTTTTTGACATCACATGTTCAAAACAATTTTGCATTATTCACCTTTTCCCGTTAGCATTCACACATCATGGGTACTCCGTAACACGCGATGTTGCTAGTCTATACAACGATATTGATTGGAATGACGTTGCAGACTTTCCTCTCACATCCCATTTCTTATTTATATTACCGATGTTGCTCTTATAATGTGCTGACGTCGTGTCAAACAATGTCGCACCCCTAGTGTCTTATCATTGAGCTTAATATGCCATGAGTGACATCACAAATAATTCCTTCCGGCGTCGATCAGAAAACAAGGTAAAGGATTTTTTTACCTAGGCTATGAACCGAGGTGAAAATACACCTTTTAGTATAGTTACATTTAGCTTGGTTTTTTATGGCATAAAACCAAGGTTAAAACCCCTGTAGAACTGAGGTAATAGGTGTTGTCTCTTGTAGTGTTTCCATTTATGCCTAAGTTACTCTTTTGGGTTTCCAACTTAGCCTGGTGTATATATATATGTATATAATTCATTCTTTCAATTTTTCAATTTTTTTGTGTGTGGCACAAAATTCCCCAAAGGTGGGATTCATAATATAAAAAGATCATGAAAAACAAAAATTACACAACCAAAAAGGTTTCATCCCAAAAACATTACAAAAAAGGTTCCCTCTCACATAAAAATAAACAGATGACCAAAAGTTTGCAAATTCTAAAAGGGGGAAAGTACCATAAACAAGGGAAAAGTTGTCATCATAACAATCATCATAAGCTAGAATATAAACATAGGAAGATGCTACCATGAAGGGTGTTCCACCCCTCCCCTCTACCTTCACACTCTGTTTATGCATAGTTCCCAATGCATGTAACCAAGATATGAGGAAATGTTATAGTAGTAGCCCTCTCCTATGACTTATATCCTCAGCCAATCAGTGATCTCCTTCATGCTATCGTGTAACGTCTCCATATTTATCCTGAGCTAGTGAAGGTTGTTGTCGACTTGATCGAACCTCTGTGCAGTTTCTAACTTATGATATTCCAGTTGGGCACCGAGCTGATGTATATCCTCTCCAACTTCAAAAATAGCATCACCCTAGGATTGTATCTACTCTTGTCGTTGTCACTGATTCCACATGTGGTATGAAGATGTCGACTGGAAACCCTGCAAGACGAGCTCCCAAAACGGGCAGAACTAAGGGTGTTTCCATGAGTTCATTCTTTAGTGAGAGATGATGGATATGTTGTGGTGGTGTGGCTCAAGAGAGGAAGGAGTCTTATGGCCATTGCGCCTGCTAGACTCTCCAAAATCATCGTAGTGGTAGGAGACGTTGTTCCTATGAGAATCACCACAACTATGCCTTGTAGAATGGTAAGACTCCTTATGAATGTGAATATGGCATTGGTACAGTGGTGGTGCTCCAAATACCTACTCCACCAAGGGTTGCTAAAATATCGATGTCGGCACCAACTATGGGTGATGTTCACCATTATGCATGAGTTAGCTAATGCATTTGACACATTTATTATCATATTTTGTTGGTTTTTGGTAGTTTTAGTTAGGTTTACACGATAAATGGTTTATATGACCATTGTTGCTTTTATTTTCTAAATCTTGAGTTTTGTAGACTTAATTGAAGATAATGGACACTTTTTTCACGGGCACCTAGATATTCCTTTCGGATCTCATTAGTAGGTTTCTCATGAGTACTATTCCTCATATTTTGTAGAAAGCCATCCGTGAGGGTGGTAGTAGATATTTGAAAGCCACTCACTAGAATAGTAGTAGATTATAGCCATAGACTCCAATGTGTGGTAGTAGATAGAATTGAGCCCAAGAAAGGTAGATTTAATGTTCAAGAAGGCCGAGGAAGAAACAGAGGGATCGTTGTATAGGGTTGCTTGGAGTTCTAGGAAATATATGAGGAGAGTCAGCCCTTGAGAGTAGCACCAATGGAATCATCTTGACTACTAGAACTCCCAAATCAGATGATTGGTTCACCCATGACTAAGCCAATAAGTCAGCCAACCGAACTAGATCAGCCCACACGGACTGAAACAGATCGCACTAGGCCGGTGTGAGGACCTAAGGTAGCACAATGCGTATCCCTCAACACGGCTTGTTTCATAGTTTAGTACGAGGCCGTACCAAGCCCCAGTACAGGCCATGCGAACTCGTTCCAGCCGTTTACCTTTCTCTTTTTATCACTCCAGCGCAGGTCTTTTTGTCAATCAAAGTATGGGCGTGAAACGTCCCATTTCACAAGGTTCACACCATTTCAAGTTACCAATGCTAAAACTATCTCAAAGTGACACGTCTCACATTGAGATACTGACCAATATAAGGTTTTAGCCAATGGGGCAATCCAAACGATATGTGATGCGGTTCACGAAGGAGCAAAAATGGACTTTTGGCCGATGGCTAGTGTCGATTGCAGGCCGCGCTAGCATACGGCTAGCATGCATCGGCACAAGGCTACGACCCATGCCAAAACCAGTGTCCCACACCGGTATGAGGGGGTCTTGGCCGGCACACGTCGTGCCAGATCCCACTCCTTGAGCCTGTTGCAGCTGCAAGGGTTTTTGGCCATTTGGGCCTATTCTTAGGCACAATTCCCTACTACTTTATATAAAGACCTATGTCTACTATGGTTTAAGTTTATGTTCATTTTTAGATCTTAAGAGTAGGCTACAGAGAGAGAGAAAATACTCTTCCTTCTCTTTAGGTTCCTTTGCATCTTTTTATTTTTCTTTTGCCCAAAAGTGTTGACTCTAATAAAATACTTGGGTACAATGCTCAGGGAGTAGGGATCTTACTTGGGGAACATATTTGTATTCATGTAATAATGTTCATTTTATGAGATATATAGATCTACCTATTTCTACGTGTTTTGTGATTATTATGTTGGCTTGTTCTTATAATTCTTGTGAATTGCATGATTATCACACTTAGTTAGTACACACCAAAGTGTACTTTCATGTTATTACACTATTGCTACCTCATGGGGAAGAAAACCTAGATGGGCTTAGGGTAACAATAATCTGTAACAGTGTGGGTATGTGCACTTAGGTTGCCGTTAATCATTCTGATCGACCATACTCTAGTTAGCCAACTAAGAAGTTTGAAGTATTATTGGTATAGATAAACTAAGTACAAAACTAAATTATTTTGATGATCCTAGAGCCATCGATAAGACTCCTACTTCCTTTGCCTATGTAGGCCCAGGGGTAGTGTGTTCGTAGCTTCCATCCGAGACTTAATCAAATCGGGGAGAATCAGACCTACACAATGAGCCATTGTTGTTGTTGCACTCTCATAGTTGCGGAAGTGAGGCAAATGGAAGATTTAATACATGCACCTATATATGACAGATAGGGTGATTTTTTTAACATCGTCCGCACTACATGTTACAAACACTAGAATTTGGTGTAGTTCTTGTATTTGATGAAATCGATGATCATAATGACATTAATCATGTTATGAAATCATTCCCCAAATGTTAGTTTATACTTGTAATTCTTGTGATAATTTGCATACTAGTAGTTTTAGTACAATTTCCCCCAATGACTGTTTTACCAACACTATTTATTTCTAAAAAGTGGTCATATTGAAAACCTGATCACGGTTGTGTATAGTTAATTATTAGATTTCTTACATTTTTGTGGATAACCCCGATAATTTCCACTATCTACCATTCTTGGTAGTGTATTAGTAGGAATGGGTGCAACATATAAATCTCTATATTTGATCCCTAACAGTATCCTCTCATGTTCTTAACGATGCTAGGGAGGGGGTGTCAAATTTTAGTGATATTTCAGGGGATGTTAGTTTAACGGTCTAGTGGTTAACTTTCATAGTATGTTAGTTGAGTAATGAATGTTGTTTTTATTTTTGTTTTTACTGGTTTTTGCTGTTGAGCTTTTTTGCTATTTTCCGGCTACTTCTAACCCTTTTTGCTAGTGTTGATTTTAGTTGGCCACTATTTTATTCCCGGTTCATGGTATATACCTGTGCCAATAATTTGAGAGTTTTACACTTTCTAGCGATTTACCTAGGTGGTAGGCAAAGAAGGAAGAGGAGATTTAGGCCAAAAGTTCCACAAGAACCTTTTTTGGTAGTTGTAGAGAAGGAAGAAATGGAGGAGGATAACCACACTTTAAGGGAGATGATGGCTCCAAATTTGTAGAATCAATCACTTTACGTCATTCTTCAACCCCTGCCACCTAATGTAACGTGTAGACTCAAGATTTGTATGATCCAATTCTCACCTACATTCTATGGGATGAGTGGAGAAGATCCAAACAAACATATTCTAGAATTCCACCTAGTTTGTACCAATATAAAGTCGGCGGGTGTCTCGGAGAAAGATTGCAGTCTGAGGTTGTTTCCTTTCTCACTTTGGGATTCGTCAAAGGATTGATTGTACTATCTCCCGCCCAGTTGTATCACTTCATGGATTGATATAAAGTGTATATTTCTAAAGGAATACTTCCCAGCTTCAAAGTCTGCAGGTTGGAGAAGCAAATTTTCAATATCTCTCAGTTCGCTAATGAGTTTGCTTACAAGTATTGGGAAAGGTTCTAGAGGTTGTTTGCAAGTTTTCTGTATCATCCATTCAAGTAGAGAGATATAGTTTATCACACGGATGTGTGCCCATGAGTGATGGAGAAATTTGAGGAAGTTAAGGCGTTGGATTTCAACAATTGTGGAAATAGGCCACAGTTTCTTGGGGGCGATAATAAGGTTTCCTGGGAACCAAGGAGGAGAAAGGTAAGATGCCTACGCAAACACTTTCAACCCGAGGTACCGTGATCACCCCAACTTTCATTAGCACGAGAAGAACCAAATGCAAGGGTACGACAAGCTCCACCTCACCCTATCTGAGGGGAGAAGACCCTTTCAACAATAACGCCTCACTCTACAAGTAGGACAGAAAGGAATCCTTGAAGCAATCTCTCAATTGGCTAAGAAGCATGATGTTTTTGTGGAGTAGACAAGGTGAAAGATTGAAGATCTTGGGACTAGGGAATTCTCAAACATCAAGAATCTTGAGATTCAAGTCTAAAAACAAGCAACCTTGGTAAACTTCTTCCCAACTAGAGGTTAATATGAGGTCAGAGATTCAGGATAAATTGAAGCCAAAGATTCCGACAAACTTTATTCCCAACCAGATGTCAATCTGAGGAATGTGAGTGCTTTGAAGTTACAAAGCGGGAAGAAGGTGCATGAGCATGAGGAGGAAATCCTACAAAATGATGAGTTGGTGGTGGAAAGAAACAAAACCAACTTGGAGGAGCAAGAATTGGTTTTGGAGGAACCCATCAAGGAGCTTCTAACACCCAAGGCAAGGGTTAATCTCATGCTACCTTTCCTTAGTTCACTTAGGGCAAGGCTTAAGGTTGCAACTAATGACGAGCACATTCAAAAACTCTCTGAGAAGTTTGAAGTTAGAGCCCTGATCTTAGACTTCATTGAGAATGTTCTCTCGTGTGCTTAATTTTTTAAAGTTGCATGCACTAGAAAGAGAAAACCGCTTAGAAAGATAGAAAAATTGAAAATATGGGGAGGTGCCACTTTTAATCATAGGAATATTCCTACAAAATGTGATGTTTTCAATTCCTATTTATTTGGGAGGAAAATTGGTGAAAAATGCTATGATTGATCTAGAATATTTTATTAATGTCATGCCTTCTTGCATCTACGAGAACCTAGACATAGGTGAACTTAAAGAAACTAGGTTAATCGTCCAAATGGCCGACCACTCCCAATATTGTCCAAGTGGACTAGTGAAGGATATGATGGCCTGAGTGGAAAACTTGGTGTTTTTGGTGGATTTGTATGTCCTTGATGTAGGGCACAATGGCGATGAACTCTCAATTTTATTGGGGAGACCTTTTCTTAAAACATCAAGGACTAATATTGATGTTCATTTGGGAACATTAACCTTAGAGGATGACATAGATAGAGTTTCTTTTTATATTTACAAATATAAGTATGATACACCTAATCCATCTCGTATGTGTAAAAGCTAAACTTTATGTAAAGAAAATACTCAACATGATGACTCTTGCATGATAGATAATGATGATTTCCATGACGTGACTCTTGATGTGACTCTTGATGATTGTGATGAAGATGGTATAGTTGATGAGATTTTCGATGACTATGAGAATGATAAAAAGGAGTCATCCCTTGCACTTTAACTATGATGATCATATCGATGAGACTATTGCCTTGCACGATGTTAGTGATGATTTGTCTATCTTGGATTGCTTTTGATGCTCACTAACATGCAGTGGTTTGTTGAAAGTGTTGAGGACGTAAAACACCCTCGAACACCTCCTAAACTCAAGGAAATAGCTAAGGATGTTGTGTTAGCTATGAATGGATACACACTTTTCTTGAAAAATAAAGCTCTTAAAGGTAAGGATGAGTCTATGTAGAGACCTATTCACAAGGACGTCATCATGGGTAAAGTTGTTGATGGAGACTCCAGTGACCTAACGGTAGGTTCTTTCAATTGAAATCCATGAAAAAGGAATAAGCCGTGATGACGAAAATAAAGATACGTGGTCTTTCTTCTTTGTTCTTGATGCATTTTTAGTAGATATATTTTGCATGTTTTAGTGTGAAAAGGGTTTTTGGGATGAAAATCTTGTTGATTGATGAATTTGAGTTTGAGTCTCGTTCTTTTTTAGTGAAATGATATAAGGCTTGTTAGGTGACAAAGCTTTTAGGAAAAAAAGGGGAAATGGCACTATTCACAGAGATGACCTCGTGCCAAATTCCTTTACCACGAGGCTCTAATATGGCTAATTTTGCTTGGCACGGCTTGTGCTAAGCTTTGTCATGGACCGTGCTGGGTTATTGGCATGAATGGTGCCTTGTGCCAGGCTTCATGTGATGCAATTTTTGGGCCATAAATTCATATTTTTGAAACTGTGAATTTTAAGCTCAAACATGAATTTTTTGGCTCATTAATTCAGAAAAATACCTTTGTTTCTTTCAAGTATTCGTGTATATAGTACATCAAAACCTCCCTTATGCATAAATATATTGGTAATTGTGTCTCTTTCTTTCTCTAATTTCAAGAAGGCCATCCTATCTCATTTGTACCTCTTCTTGAATCACATTCTTTGCTGAAATAATTATCCATAGTACATTAAAACACTCATAGGATTCATTTAGCTCATTTAAATCTCTCAAAAACACTCACTCTCACTTATCCTTGGAGAATCTAAAAAATTTGAGCCATTTTCCTCAAAACTTAGCATTCTTGCATCTTTTGTGTGGACTCTTCATCTCTTGGCTTCAAATTCCGGGTAATCCTTTGAGCTCTATTTTTACTTGATTTATTTAGCATGATGGTTAGGTGATGAGTAACTTTATAATTTAAAATATTTTCAGGGTTTTTTTTGGAGATTTTGTTTTTTGGTTATTTGAATGATCTTGTGCTAAACTAAGTGTGGGGCCGAGTGTATTGTCCTTGTGCTTTGATGATATGATCTTCATTGATTTTTATGATTTAAGAGGGATGATTCTTAATTGCATGATCTTCTTGATAGGATGCTAAGATTATTCATGGGTTCATTGTTTAGAAAGAATGCATTTTGATTGAATAACCTTTATGTTGAGATAACATATTTGAAATGTTGTAGCTATTTATGAACGAATATTATTTTTGAATGAATTTTAATGCATGCCTTTGGTTATCTTTCCATTACCACTTTTTTCTTGTTTTGAATAGGATGGTTCGAAAAAGTAAAATGTCAGAAAAGGGAACAACTTCCCGAGGTGACAAGGGGAAGAAATGGGATAAAGTTGGGAGATGAGAGCCGGAGACTTACCTTTCTCCTAACCTCGTGGTTTTCATTGATAAGTTCATGGGTTTGAACACCACTTTTGGAAGTGCGGCCGGAGGTGGAAGTACTTGAATTTCCCGAAACAACCCATATTGGAGATGAAGTTTGCTTCCAAGGAAACCTTGGGAGCTCTAGGCCTACTTGAGCTTGCTCACATTTTCTAAGCCAAATAGACCTAGAGGTTTTGTTAGACAAGGATTCCAAGACCTACATACGGTGGGCTTTTAATTTTTTGGCGACCTTGGAGTAGTCAAATGACAGTGAGAGGAGGAGAAGCATCTATTTCCACTTGGATGATAAGGAATACACTAATTCAAATCAAGACATTGCCCAAGAATTTAGGTGGATGTATGGGAAGGAGATTCCAATGACTCACTGACAAGACCTTCCATTCTCATTGAGAAATTTTTTGAGAATCCTTTTGGGCACAGAGAGAAAGCATCTTTGCCAGAGCACGGCGATTGTCCATCCTTCATTGTGATACATTCAGTGATTGTTGCCAATAGGATTGTTCTATCATATGGAGATCTCACAGTGTCCCGGGTTGGATGTCTGAGTCCTTTGGGCGATGACTCTAGAGGGGAATTTTTACCCCAACACGGTTTCAGCTTTCATTTATGAATGCATTGCAATGAGGAAAAAGAAAGGTGGCAAGACTCCCACGAGATACATGGTAGGACTTCTAGCCTAACACTTGACCCATTCGGTCCCCTCTCCGTTTACGATGTTGAATTTGGGTTGTTGAAGGAAACGGTACACGATAGACAGGCTGAGAAAAGTGGGTATGGTGGCCACCCAAACTTTAGAGGATCGATTCGTATAGTTATATGGTGGAACCTTGTGCGCAATTTTATGATTCTGACCCTAGCCGGAGCATACAATTATAAATCAGGATACGATTTTGGAGGACCTCTTCATAGCTCCGGATCTGAGGTTTGAAAAAGATTTCTACGGAATCCTATCATACTATGATATAGATTTTGAGGAGGACGATAGTAAGACCCTACTTAGGGCACCAATTGGCCATACTTAAACGTCTGCGGATGTCCTCAACCAATTCTGAAAATTTGGGGAACAGCTTGGGAGCTCTGCCCGACTTATGCAAGACATTGGCAAAAATTTGGGAGTAGGATAAGTTCCATGGAGGGTACCATGAATACTTGGGAGTCTAGGTTGGAGTCTATTGAGCGGTTGATGATGGAAGAGTTCTCCATTGTTTATGATAGATCAGATGTCCAAGAAGAATACATTGAAAAATTGATCGAGACATTCCACATCTCGAGGCTCTATGGTTTCAGGGATGTCACTTCTATTAAGAGGTAAGAAATGTGTCAAGAGGAGAGAGAAAGGAGGTACGAGACTCGACACTTGAGGAGGGACCATTTGGGGTCACATGAGTGAGCTTCACTACTTTTCTCCTTCCCACTCATGGATTTTATTGATTCATTGCATTGGGGACAATGCAAAATTCAAGTTTGAGGATGGAAGTTGTGAAACACTTAGGAATTTTACTCTTGGGATTCCTTTGTGTTTTTGGTGTTGCTTTAATTGTTGTTTTCTTTGATTTACGGAAATTGGTAGAATCTTTGGTGGTGTGATCTCTCGGTGGTTATCACTTTGTTGGGGAATGTTTTTGGATGAACACTTTGGTGGTGTAATTTTTTCTCTTTCACTATCTTTTTGTAGTATGAAGGCTAACTTTAGGGTATTTTGTGATACAAATATTTATTCTTGAAGATATTGAAAAACAATGTACACCTGACTAAGTTGGAAACCCAAAAAGATAACTTAGGAAAAAATGGGAAGAAAGCCTGAATAGGTCGAAAGGCCTAGGTAAAAATGAGAGGTTAGGCCTGGCTAGGTTGGAAAATTGAGGAAAAAATGAGAGGCCATGTCGAAAAAGGTGAGATGGTGAGCTCAACATGTGTGAATGCCAAAATGAAAACCCTAAAGGGCTCCTAGGCAAAATGATAGAAATTGAAAGAAAATGGAAACTAAGTTGAGGATCCTTCAACATTATCCTTGTTTATAGCTAAGTTGATAATCTCGAGTTATCCTTAGTTACAACCAATTTGAGGATCTTGTGGATTATCCATGGTGGTTTTTTAAGAAACAACTCCTGGATTGCTTTTGGTGGACTATTTTGGGGATTAAGCTAGTTCAGCACTTATCATTTGTACTTCCCTTTTTCTTCACAATATTTTGGGTGGTTGGGTTACTTTAGTTTCTTCGGGAAGTGTGAGAGTTGTGAGATTTTGACTTCTTCGGGGGAACTAGGGTAGCTTGGGAATAAGTCGAATGTATTGGCTGATTTCTCTCTGCATGCTACATTTTCCTTAGATCTTTTCTTGTTTTTTTTTATTCGAGGACGAGTAAACATTTAAGTGTGGGGAAATTGATTTGCATCATTATTCATGCGTTAGCTAATGCATTTGACACATTATTACGTATTTTGCTTGGTTGATTGCTAGTTTTAGTTAGGTTTACACGACAAAGAGTTTAGACACCAATTATTTGTTTTCTTCTCTAAATACAAAATTTTGTAGAAATAATTGAAGCTAATGGAAACTTTTTATTCACTATCACCTATATCTTCCTTTTAGATCCCATTAGTAGGTTGCTCATAGATACTTTTTATCATCTTTTTGTAGAAAGCTATCAGCGAAGGTGGTAGTAGATATTTGAAGGTCATTCACAAGGATGGTAGAAGATTGAATGTCATGGAGTACAAAGCCTGGTATTAGATAGAATTGATCCCAAGAAAGGTGAATT
>JAULKK010330372.1:0-10932 GCA_032355705.1 Rubia peregrina | reverse complement strand
TGCTCGACCATATGTTCTATTGTGCGCCGAGTCAATGATACCCTGCCCCACCCCTTCTTCGTCATCAATTTGTTTCCTTCATAACCATCTCGTCGTCAATTCCAGCTATGTGTCCTGTTCAGGGCAAGCGCCGGCCACCCCACCTGTGAAAAAGTTGGGGCAAACCACCATTGGGTCTTACTTTCGACGCCAGTGAAGGTGTTGACTAAGTAGATAGAGAAATGATTAGGGGTTCTCTGGCCTTGGGGAAACGAGTTGGGGTGGTGGAAGACTTGGGTAGAGTGGTAGTGAGTGGGAGGGAGGAAGAAGACTAGTGGCTGGGGTTTTTCAATTTTTTTTTCTAAGGATTGAAAATGAAAAAAAAATAGATTCTAGCAGTAAGGGTATTTTGATGAGTCAATGTCCAAATCATGCTAAAAGATTATAAATGCACAATTCATAATTAAGTTAGGGTTATTTGTGGCACATTCTCATTTTTCAGGGTTATATCGCCATTTTCAGCTTAAAGTTAGGGTTAGAAGAGTAAAAATCCCCTTATTATTTGCTTAAAATGGTGACTTGTCTTTAAAGATTTTTCAAGGAAAAAAAAGAAAGCAAAAAAGAGGAATAAACTGCAATTCATCTTCTCTGATCAACCTCATGCCACATCTGTGATCAACCTTCAATTCACCCGCGATTCCTAAACCTTCAAAACCACTCTTTAAAATTCTCATCTTCTGGCCCAATCTTGGGGGAAAGGATGATAATGGATTTTAGAGCTCAAAATCTCTCAACCGATAACCCTGAGTAGTAATTCTTCCATAGCCGGCGGATCTTAGGGGTGGTCGGCGCACCTCCTCACCCCTAAGAAGTAAGTACCCAATAACACCAAGATGTTTTCCTTAATCCTCACAAATCTAGTGAGTTTCAAGAACATTATACATGTCCGGTTCGATCTCGAACAATACAACAAACCTAAAAATAGAGTTTCCACATTTTAAAACCAATAAATCAAGAATTAAACATTAATGGTGAATGGATAAAAAATCACCAAGATGCGGTTTTTAATCAAGCCACTTTACATCGAGATTCTTCTGAACATGCTTCACCATTTTTGGAGCAAGCGGTTAGGTTTTTGGTCAGTAAGAGCGAACAAATTGATTAGAATTAGAATTTTCTAATTTATTTTTGAGATTAGGGTTTCAGGAGTATAACACTATACACTTTTTCCCACTGTGTTATTTAGTGAGGTAGTGTATTTACATTAAAAGTAATCTTGAAATTCTTGAAATATATTAGTTTAAATTTGAATTAGATAAGATTAGATTAGATGAATCTGGCCATTTTTCGTTACACGAATTTGGCCATGCTTCCTAGTAGTTTAGGACATGTATTTTGATTAGGATTTAGATTCCAAAGATAGTTCTTACTCCGCAGTGAGTCTAAACAAATCCTTCATAAATTCTGCCATCTTTCTCCTGTGAAGAGGTCGAGTTATACCCATATTAGGGGAGGCTTATGAAAATTTTAATTACCTTTAGAGATAATTTATACATCATATATTCATAATTATGTGTTGTTACTCTTTGCTTGTGAGTGTTCTATTGTTACTTAATGCTGCGGGTTAATTAAGTTTGCAATACTCTTCAAATCTGTGAGCTAATCGTGCAGGCTTGTTAGTAAAAAGTTTGTGCAGTTGTGATTAGGTTCGGTGAGATTACCTTGTTCCATTGAAGAAACCATCAATTATTCCGCATCCAGAATCTTTATAAGGGGATTCACATCAAAAAAAATTCTTCGATCTTTCTTCGGGAAAGCGGTACCGAGAATTTAATTCCTTATTCTTCTTCTCATTCCCCATTAAAGTGAAGGACCCTAATTTTTCAAATTTCAACAAGAGTGGCTGCAAATTTTCCTTCACTGAAAGGGCACTTTCATGGGGATAACAGGCACATACACACCATTAAGGTGATTGCCGCCAACTAGAAGAAAGTCACCAAGGCTAAAAGAGTATCGAACCTTGTTCATGATTGTTGATTTCGTCATTGACATTTTGGAGGCTCTCATTCCTAACAAGATATTCTTGAATGAGATTCGAAGAGTTGACAGTCGATCCACAAAAATAAACGTTTTTCATTAATTCTTGCTTCTGAGGTTTAATTTTATCTCATTGCTTAATTTTTATATCTCTTTTATATTTCATTTTCTCGTGATCGTATTGGAATAAATTAAAAAATCATATAAACACCGTACCATAAATAATTTAATCCAATTATCATAAGTGCAATACGTTTCACTTTAGCAGATGTCCTGCACATTATACCTTCATATATAAATGAACTCTAAAGTGCAGCAATGATTTAATTATCACAATATATATTTATATGAACTATAGAGCTTTTTATATTAATGAGCCCAATTTTTTAATGTATATTTAATATATAATTTTAATATCCAATGCCATATAAATATTAATCAATTATTTAATCAGATATCAATAACTCCTAACTACCATGATTCATGCTACTATTATTTGAATACCATCAATAGAGGGAGGTAATTATCTAAAAATATAATATAATATATAACATGATGTAAAATTAATGTTACAATTGTTAATTTTTGGAAATATTATGCCTTCAGTTTTTAGATTTGTTGAGTTGTGTGGCAATGCTTCTTCTGTGTTACAAAAGCATCATTTAGGCTCTAACTGGATGCAGCAACATTGGAGCTTCCAACTGGTGGTGAGATTTCAAAGTATAATATCTATCTAAATATTAAATTGAATTTGACTTTTTCATAACGTTTAATTAATATGTATATCAAAATATTTAGACTAATGATCTTAGTCTCGTGAAAAAATAAAGATAGAATTATTAGTAGATCTAGTATTAAAGATAGTAGATCATATAACCTTTTGTAATATTACACAGTGTATTGTTGTGCAAACTTGGTGCATTACATGCTTTCTAACTTTGAATTTTGTAATTTTAAATATTTGAATCGTGTCAAGAGAAATTCTTCCAATTTTGTGTCAGAAAAAAATTATCAACGGAACAAAATAATGCTTTAATTACAAACTCAACTGCTCCTGTTATCTGTAGATTATCTCAATCATCATTTGAATAATTCAATGGGTTATTATTATGAGATAAAATGTCATGATATCATTCTCACTTTGGGGAGAATATCATGATACAATATCAGGATGCTCTTCTTAAGATAATTTGACACTATATCTTAGGTCAATATTATGAGATAAAAACTAAAATAATTCTTAGTTAATCACAGAATGTAATTCATAGCAAATCAAGGACCAAATTCTTTTTCCTCAAAAAATATAGACACGTTCAATGCACGTATATAAGGGTGATCAAATAGCCCGACCTGACCCGACACGACACATATGGGGCGGGTCTGGTCAATGTCCCATTTGGGTTGGGTCAAAACGGGTTGGGTCAGATTTTGACCAAAATCGACCCATTTTGACCCACTTCAGAAACAAAAATCATAAGAAAGAATTATTTTAATACAACATATTCACCATTAATTTACTTCATAAACAAGTTTAACATTCATGAAAAAATTATAAAAATAAAAATAATTTTGATTGTAAATAACATATTAATTAATATATGAAATATGTACTCATAATTATATAAATAAATTATAATAAAACTAAAAACTTTAATTGAAATATTTAAACTACTTTAACCAAGTAAAAGGAAAATAATTGTATTTCTCTTAACTAAGTGAATAATATATAACTGAATATAATAAAATATTCTTATTTCAAATTATATAAAAATATATCATAATTTTAGTTATTATTTAAATAATATTACTTTTAAAAATTATTGATTATATTAAAAAATTATAATTTTTATATGATTTTGGACAATTTGGATTGATTTGGGTCGACCTATAGTCCAGTCCGACCCGACCCAGCCCTAAATTATGGGACTTTTGACCCGGCCCGACCCAATTGACCCAAAATTGGGTTGGGAAAATTGACTCGGCTCGACCTTCCGCGACCTATGAATTCCCCTACACGTATATGCTTGGAATTTTTTTATTTGCATAAATATGATGATTCTTACGTTATTGAGGGAGTGCCGATATATTTTTCGAAAAAAAATAATCGATTATTTAATATCTATGATGTACGACATTTTAATCTATGTCCTTAAGGGGTGATTATTCTAAAATTTTAAGTTGCGAAAAATGTGCCATGGTAAATATAGTTTCCATTGAAATCTTTTGCCCTTTCAAATTGTATATGATAAATCTGCGTAAGAGTGCAAAAATAGTATTGCATCAGATTCAATAAGATTTATTGTAAAGAATATCATTAAGGTTAAATGCACAGATCGATTAACGTTTTTTCGTAAACATCATTTCAAATCTGCACTCTTGCATTCCTTTAACTTTCTTCACCAACGGAAAATCCAGGAGATTTTTTTTATATATTAAAATCATGAGAACAGTGTATTTTTAACCCTTTATTTTGGTCGAAAGTTGAGAAATGATCTTGTAAAATATGAAAGGTAAAAAATAACCCTGAATTTTATTGACCAAAATGTCAACGGTCAAATTGGATGAAAATTGTTGAACTGGCCATTTTACCCTTCTAATTTAAAATTTAAAAAACCAAAAAATTTAAAAATATAGCTTTGCCCTTTCTTTTTTCATTTCCTCTTCTTTTCTTCCTCCGCTGGTGAGCCCTTTCTTCCTCATTTCTTCCCCTTTTTCTTCCGCCATGTTTCCCCTTTCTTTCTCCTTCTCCCCCCTTTCTTCCTCCCCTTTCTCCCCCCTATAACTGGTTAGCTACTGTGGCATTTAGGGTGGTGGTTCCTTGCGAAGACTCTGAACTGTGGAATTTTAGATCTTTGAACACACAAAGAATCTCTCCCAACTTAGTGTAGATGCACAAAATTCAAGAGTCTAGCCCTCGGGTACTCTCAATCTCTACTTGCTCACTAACTAGCCCGCAGGATTAGTTCACAAGGTTATTGATACTTAATTAACCCGCAAGATTAAGTAACAATAAAGACGCTCGCAAGAAATGAGTATAAATAAAAAAATCTGAATATTTAATTGATAAAAGGTTGTAAAATTCGCGAACAAGCCCCCCTATTTATAGGGTAGTACTCGGCCATAAACCCTAATCACAACTGGAAACTGAATCGACTTATGACAGTTTGAAGAAGTTAAAACCATATCTAACTAAGATATCTAAATTAAATGGTAACTGTGTTAATATGGTTGAGATTCTTCGAGAAGTAACCTTGAAGAATATTACCTTATCTATTCTTACCAAATCTAATTCTAATCAGAATAAAACTGCATGTGCTAAACCCTAATGGACTGTATTTTCCAAATTTAGATTTTCAAAGCCCACATGGCCGAGCTTATTAGTCCAATAACACAAAATAAAATTATTTTACAAGATTTTACAAAGATCACACTACCTTGTTAAAAACTCAGTGGGGAAAAAAGAGTATAATGTTCTTCACGACATCTTCAGTTAATCGACAAGCTTGAATAACTAATCCAAGCCCTAGCCGACTGATTCTTGAATTCTTCATCATCAAGTTAATCCATCAATGCATTGAATTTTATATCTCTCAGCTTCATTCCTGACCTTGTTATCAGTCCAACCATGTCACTTAGAGGATTCCGAACATAACCCTTGAATGTTTGATCAAGTCGTGGAATGTCTTCTTTTGTGTTGGTAGTCGTCTTGGCATCTCCATCATTCCCTCCTTGGTCGAGAGGTTTTTCCCTCGAAATTGAATCCTCTTCAAAGGTAAATTGAGATAAATCAGCAACATTGAAGGTAGTACTAACACTATAATCGCCTGGTAGATAAATATTTTAAGCATTATCATTCACACATCCCAACACTTTAAAAAAAATCATCACCACGCGGACTTAGTTTAGATTTCCGAGAATTTGGAAACCTCTCCTTCCGCAAATGCAACCAGACCCAATCAACCTTCTTGAAACGCAACATCTTGTGCCCCCGATTGGCTCGATCAGCATTCTGAGCATTTATCCTTTCAATCTTCAATCACACCTTCTCATGCAATCGCTTAACAAAATCAGCCTTCTTTTCTCCATCCAAATTTTGCACTTGTTTATAGTTCAAAGGAAGTAAATCAAGAGGTTTACTTGGTAAAAATCAATAAAAAATCTAAAATATAGATAAACAAGTAGTAGAATGAACAGTACAATTGTAAGCAAAATCTACAATCAGAATGCACGCTTCCCAATTCTTTAAATTTTTCTGAACTAGGGCGGATAGAAGCTCTCCCAGCGTGTGATTGGTGACCTCTATATGTCCATCAGTTTGCAGATGACTTGTCGTAGAAAACAACAATTCAGTCCCTAACTTGCGCCACAAGGTATTCCAAAAGTAGGACAAAAATTTGACATCTTTGTCGGATACTATGGATGCAGGAATGCCATGAAGTCGGACCACTTCCTTTAAAAATAAATCCGAAAAATGTTTTGCATCATCTATCTTCCTAAAAGGAATAAAATGTGCCATCTTTGAAAGTCGATCAACAACCACAAAAATAGAATCATTACCTGATTGGGATCGTGGTTATCCAAGAGCAAAATCCATAGAAATATCGACCCAAGGATGTTTAGGAATAGGTAAAGGAGTATATAAACCATGAGGCTTAGTATTTGACTTCTCCTTCAAGTAATCAATACAATTCCTACAAATCCTATCAATAGACAGTGTCATTTTTGGCCAATAGAAGTGTTCTTGTAACAAATTATAAGTTTTTAATGCACCAAAATGTACCATTAAACCACCTGAATAAAATTCTCTAACAAGTAACTCACACATAGAACATTGAGAAACACATAGGCTATTATCCATAAACAAGAAACCATCATGCCAAAAAAACTTGTCATATGCACAATTTTTTAATGCAGCATAAACATATGAAAAATAAGGATCAGTAGCATATAGTTCTCACACGAATGAAAATCCTAACATGATGCATTCCAATTGTGTAAGTAAAACATTTGTACGACTCAAAGCATCATCAATAACACTTGCTTTATCTTTCTTGTATTGCAACACATAAGGAAAAAATTCAATAAAACTAGACTATTTAGCATGACGCTTGTTCAACTTCATCTAACTCTTCAAATATTTAAAAAATTCATGAACACTATGAATAACAAATTATTTATGGAATAAATAATGTTTCCTAGTTTCTAGTGCATCCACAATTGAATATAATTCTTCATCATAAACAGCATAATTCAGTGCACCACCCTTAAGTTTTTCACTAAAGTAAGCTATAGTTCGATTCTGTTGCATCAAAACATCACCAATGCCAATACCAGAAGCATTACAATGAATCTCAATAGTACCATTACAATTAGGCAAATAAAGCACAAGAGAATTACAAAATCGTACTTTCAATTCATTAAATACATTGTCTTGAGCATCACCCTAAACATATTTCACATCATTTTTAACAAGTTCATTTAAAGGTGC
This sequence comes from Rubia peregrina, assembly GCA_032355705.1. Lineage (NCBI taxonomy): Eukaryota > Viridiplantae > Streptophyta > Magnoliopsida > Gentianales > Rubiaceae > Rubia > Rubia peregrina. The sequence goes on along the minus strand of JAULKK010330372.1, from coordinate 3,428 downwards.
AACAATAGATGAAAAGACACACATAAACCTTCTATAAAATTTAGCTAAAACATGAAAGGAACATAGTTGGCTGGTGTTGGTAGGTCCTGGTCATGTCTTAATGGCCTCAATTTTGGTTTCGTCAACTTTTATGCCCTCCTTAGAAACCACAAAACCGACAAATACTACTGCTGAAGAACAAAAGGTACACTTCTTGATGTTTGCATACAAATTAGACTCACAGAGTGCAAGTAAAACCGATTTCACATGCTCAATATACTCATTAGTTGACTTAGAATAGAGAAAAAAATATCATCAAAGTAAACCACAACAAATCGACTAAGAAACTTTCTTAACATATGATTCATCAGTACATAAAAGTACTAGGTGCATTGGTTAATAAAAAAGGCATAAAAATCCATTCATATATTCCGAACTTAGTTTTAAGTGCAGTTTTCCATTCATCACCCTCCCTAATTCAAATCTGATGAGAACCCTGAGACAAATCAATTTTAGTATACATCACAGATCCATGCAAATCTTCAAGCATATCATCTATCCTAGGGATAGGATGACGATACTTAATAGAAATCGTGTTAATAGCACGTCAATCAATACACATTTGCCACGTTTTATCTTTCTTAGGAACTAAAATGATAGGCACAATACAAGAACTTAAAGATTCACGAACATGACCTCTTTCATGTATATCCTTAATTTGTCGTTGTAGTTCATTTGTCTTCTCATGATTCGCCTTATAAGCTGGTCGATTAGGTATAACCGAACCCAGAATCAAGTCAATCTGATGCTTAATGACTTGTAACGGTGGTAATATGTGTGGTAAGGCATTCAGAAAGACATTCTCAAATTCCTGAAACATCTCAGCAAACCATGGAGGAACATGCACATGTATATCTTCATTGGCGAAGTAATTCTTTTTAAAATGTAAAATTAAGACTTGCGAATGATTAGAAAAAGCACAATTCATGTCTCTAATAGATGCATAAAATGATTTTCTAGAATCAATTGTCAATTCACGTTTCATCATAAAAATTGATGGCAAGGGACTAAGATGTGAAGATAATACCTTTTGCGATTTTCAGAATCACTCGAAAACTTACCCCACTTTCCTAGATCGGCCACCCCTAATTTTTGGTCGATATTTTTTTGGTTTTTGCCTCCAATTTTATCCTTTGGAGGATATCCTTCAAACCATGGCTAGGGTTTTTTTTGGCCACTTCAAGCTCAATCACAAACTTTTCTTTATCGATTTTCATACACCTTTGAACCTTAATAACTTCCACTAATGAAAATGGAGTTAATTTATACCATGTTTTTTCCTCAATCATAGTAATCTTGTTAGTGTAACCATCATGCATAGATTTATGATCAAATTTCCATGGTCTCCCTAACAAAATATGACTAGCTTCCATAGGTATAACATCACATAAGGTAGAATCGTGATATTTTCCGATCTTAAAGTTAACCATGAATTGTTTATTAACCTTAATCTCACCAGTAACATTTAACAAGATGATGGATGAGTAGTAACAGGCAAAGACAATGATTTAAAAAGAAGATAGGAAACATTATTAACACAAGATCCTACATCAATAATCAGTAAACAATTATTGTCTTTCACAAGGCAACGAGTATGAAAAATATTAATTCTTTGTACCTGTGTTTCAGCCACTTGAGAGTTTAAAGCTCCTAATGTCATGAAGTTACCTTGTTTCTCCAGACCTTATTCACCATGATCATTTATGATGATCTCTTCATCTACCTATTTTTCTCCACTCTCATAGAGAGGTGGCATATCAGCATATTCATCTTCTTCATCACCTTCCTCAATGAAGGCTAACCCTCGATCATGGAGACAGTTATTACGAACATGTCCTCTTTCTTTACAATGAAAACGAGTAAGAGTGTTAACTAAAACCGAATTTGATGAAGAGACTAGGGACTTACCTGAATTCCTTGAAAAATGTTGGTTTGAAGTCTATGGTGCCATTATTCTATCATTGGAATTGTAATTAGCATTGGAATAGGTCTGGACTTACCCACGCCCCCTATTGGCACACCCCTACCTCAGCCCGAACTAGGATTTCTGGATTCAAATCTTAATCTTTGACTGGGAAAACCGAATTGCTGCTTCCTTGGAAGCATAGTGATCTCACCTAACCTTGCTCTCATCACTAAATAATTCATGGATATGTGATGTTGAAGCTTGACTGGCGTTTAAAGGTTCTCACGCAGTCTTTCAATGAATCAATTTTGATGAATTCGTAGTTTTCTTTCATCCCGACCCTTCTCATGGTAAACTCAAGATCTTGCCAGTATTCATCCTTGCTTCATACTGGATAGATAATAATGTTTTTCCATCAGATAAGTAGGCGGAACATGATAATGGCCAAGCTTTATCTTAAATCTCTCCCAGGTGGAAATAGGTTTCTTCCCAGCAAGTTGTCTATTTTCTTTCACATTTTCCACCATTCGACTGTATAATGAGTGAAGGAATATTTCCCCACTTTAACCTTTTCTTTCTCCTGATAATTTTTTAGACAAACACATTCTCAATCTGTCGTTCCTAATCAAGATACTTCACAAGATTGTGTTGACCATCAAGTTGAGGTATATCATACTTCAATCCCTTGATATCTTGATCATAACATGATCTTGAACGTGAGCTCGAGGAATCCATTTTCCTCCTTTGGGAATCATGATGTATGTCGTGGCGATGCCTTCTTGAAGATTCGCAGTGTGATCGCCTTTCCGATTCATTGAAATCTTTATCGGAACTTCCATTACCTTGAAATATGTGAATAAATCCCCGAGGATCATCCCTCATGGCCTTAGTCTATGGAATAGGTGGTGCCAAGCTGTCAAATTTTCTCGCCAATCTCAACACCTCACTCATGAGTGCATTTAATGTGACAGCAAAGTGATCTGGTTCAACATGTTCATTGGGTTTGATAAGATGTTTCTCCTCCCAACTATTTAGTGCCTCATCTCATATCTGCTTAGAATTTATACTATTGGACATGTTTGTCAATGGTGCATTGTTTGGATCCCTCACAAAAGGTGAGACGAATGGATTATCGTCTGCCATTTCCGCCAAGCTGCTAAGAAAAGAAAAGATTAGTAATAAAACCTTGTTCCCCCCTTCCCTTCATTTATTAAGGTCACTCAGCAAGTTTATTACAGTCACAACTCACAAGGTGAAGGCTAATATGATGGCAATCGATCAATTTACAGCAAATTCAAAGTAATATATGAGAAAAGTACTGCAGATCTTATCTAAAAATTTAAAAATATATAAACTCAAAATTGGGCTCTACAATATAGAATTCCAAATTCTAAAAATAATAAGGAACAAAACTCAATTTTAATGGCATGAACCAGAGCTGTAATGAGGAAGTTATGATCAAAACAATAATGCTGTATATAGG
>JAULKK010330362.1:0-10933 GCA_032355705.1 Rubia peregrina | reverse complement strand
TTCCCGATACAACGCTTATACTAACTTAAGCATCGGAGTATTTACCCCCCGGACCCCGGGGGCTTTGTCTTGTAGGTTGGACGCGATTCGGAGATCACGACGAGAGGCTCGAATCGGTGGAAACAGATTCATCAAATCTCAATCTCAATCTTAGCATAATTTTAAGTATAAGCATTCAAGCACAAATTTAGCATGATAATAAAAGCCTGTAGATAAGATGAATCTAGGAATCCCACAAATCATAGCTTAAAATGTTTACAAAAGCTCCCAAACATATATGTAAGCTAAATATGAAAATCCATAAAAACTTTTACAAACATTCATGAAAAATATGTAAAAAAAAAGGAAAGAAAATATGAAGTAGAACTGGGGTTTTGGAGGCCCAAGTTGGGCTCACAATGAAAGAGACGAAGAAGGAGGCTTTTTGTAGATGGAAGAGAGAGAGACACATATTTCAACATTGAAGCGCCCATACTGTATTAATTGTGACACAGTCCGTGCGATTGAAATGCATGATTTTTTGGTCCATGAGGTACATGCCATATGAATTTGCAGAGCCCATCCTGCTCAGAAGGGATGGAACCACGCGGTTAAATACCCAAGAAATGACCGATATTTTTTGACAGACCGTTCTTCAGTTTTGGCCCCAACTTTTTTCGTCGCTACGGGTGAATCACTGATCCATTTTGAGAGTTTTGCACTCAATTTATAGTAATCACAAAGAATATCCTATGATGCTATTCACATACTCGGCTTCAAAACTCAAATAAACTCTTCACCCGCTTCTTCACTCTATCTTCTACCACTTTTTGATTGTCTTTCCTTCTTATACCATTATTGCAAACACATTTGACACTAAATGCTTAAAAAATAGGGAAATTAGGGCTAACAACCACAAAAAATGTTTCTAACCCTCTATCATGCAAAACACCTAATCATATAACTATCCACCAATAAAACAAGGAAAAGATATGTGTTAAATGTCCTAAGAAAAAATGCATTTCCCGTCCCATCAGGTCATATATCTTGCGTATTGGAGATAGAGGATGAATTGTGGAAGTTCGTGTACATCAAGATCTCATCTCACAAACTTCCAAAAATACAACTTAAAAAACATATACTCCCTCCGTCCCACTATAAACTTCCTAATTACTTTTTGCACAAACTTTAAGACAAGTATATGTGACATCTTTTTAATGAGTGCTGAGAGTGGGCCTACATAAATCAAATGAAAAGAAAATTTATGACCACATATTTATGACTAAATGTAGAAAGTTCAGAATTTGGAAGTTTATAGTGGGACGTCCCAAAAAGAAAACTAGGAAGTTTAAAGCGGGACGGAGGGAGTATAGAACATTGAAGTAATTAAAGTTGGAGTTTAGAACATAAACACATAAAAATATACCATTTGGATGAGAGAAGGAATTAGTTGGGAACCTTTTGGAATTCGAGGAAAAATAAAGAATTTGAACTAATTCTGAGGTTGGCTTATATATACATGTGTATATATGGACGTTATGAAACCATGTTGTTTCAATTCATGGGGAAATCTTCCTTGGGTGTGAACCGTTGGTCATCCTATCGGTTAGAGCGAGAGAAGCATAGGCTGATGACCAATGTTAGTCATATTCAGTTTGGACCAACATTGTTTTAGCCCACTAGCATAAGAAAATAGCCCAACGAATAAGCCCAACTAGGTTTCTGGCTTTAATAATTATTTCTCCCCACGTAACACAAGTATTTAAATAGGTCAATCCGGTTCCCTACAAGACAAGACTGAATTGACGGTTCTGCTCTATTTAAATTGACCTAACAAGACTAAAGGTTAAACCTTTCGATATCTATGTCAATTTACAAAAGAATTCAACCAATGATAGAACTAAAAAGACTAAAGGTCGAACCTTTGGGCATCTATGTCAATTTACAAAAAAAGTTAACCAACGGTTAAACTAACAAGACTAATGGTTGAACCTTTGGGTATATATGTCAATTTACAAAAGAATTAAACCCATGATTGACCTAACAAGAGTAAAGGTCAAACGTTTGGGAATTAATGCCAATTTACAAAACAAGAGTCAACTCACGGTTGACTTAATAAGACTAAAGGTTGAACCTTGGGGCATCTACGTCAATTTATGAAAAAAGTCAACCAACTGGGAACCTAACTAACCTTTGGGCATCTGTGTCAATTTACTGAAGAAGTAAAGCCAAAGTCAACCTAACACGCCTAAAGGTCGAACCATTGTTCATGTATGTCAATTTTCTAAAGAAGCCAAGGCACGGTTGATCTAACAAGACTAAAGGTTGTAAAAAAAGAAAAGTTGTGTTGAAATCGATTTTGATCAAACTGGACGTTAATGAAGTTCATGGAGATTTACAATATGAATTACTAATGTCTAATTAATTGTTTGCCACTATTAATGTCATTTATATTTGTTTGGTCAAACGCGGGCCCAGTTAATATGCTAGTGGGCTGAATTGTTGTGATCCAATATATCCAGGATTGACGTCGATAGTACGTCGGTCAATTTTTACAAAAAACAACTTTTACGCAGTTGTCTGACAGAGTCCCATTTGATATGCTAGTGGGATGAAATGGTTAGGTTCATACTTAGACAAGTCGATGTCGCAATACCGTCAGTATTATATCGATCTGGTCGACTAGCATGCGAAGTCGCATTGGGACGGAATTCACTATGCTACATAAAGACTATATATATGGATCTCATCTCATACATCACTTTAAACATTCAACTTTCCCTTGAATTTTAACATTCTCTTGCCCATCCTCCCAAAGGTATGGTTTCTACATATGGTTATTTTAATTTTGTTTTTTAAAATCTACTATTGATATTGTTCTGTATATGGTGTGTGAATGTGTTATTTTCTTCATGTAAGGATGTGTCTATGGATTATGGTTCATCAATTAGGTTGTGGCTAATTTGTTTTTGGTTTAGGTGCTCTCTGGTTGTCTGTTTTCTGCTAATGTTAGAGTGTCCCCGTTTCATGAATGTGACATCACTTGTCCATCATTCTTAATTCGGTTAGAACGACCAGTGAGTGATGTCACTTGTTTATAATTTATGTAGTTTATCTCGCATGTGACATCGCACACTTATCGTTGATCCATTCGGTTTTACCGAACCATTTGTGACATTGGTTTCTCATAATTTCTGTAGTTCATCTAGTATATGACGTTGCATTTTTATTGGTTAAGCATTCGATTTTACCAAACCATATGCGACTTCGCTTATTCATAATTTCTACAGTTTACCTAGCATATGACGTCACACAGTAATCTGTTAAGCATTCAGTTTTTCCGAACCATGTGCGAATTCACTCTGACATGTTGCATTCATATGTTAATTGATTAACATATTACATGAATTTATTTGTAACGAAACATTAAAATATGAATTTCAGGAATCATGTCTAACAGTGTTGGTTCGCGTTGTCCCCCCTATTGTGGCGAGCGATTTTAATTTTACATTTAAATTTTGTTTTCTTGTATTACCAATATTCTAATTTAATTTATAAATATTTCCTTGATTAACAGATCTGAAATGATTCCGGCAATGAAATTCTGCAAACTATATTTGGCAACATCATTCCTCATTTCATCCACACCCTGACGCAGAAGAACTTCGGCCAAGTTCCCATCCGGGTAAGTAATCCCTATCACATATTAATTTTATTTTCAAAAATATTTTTCTATACTTTACTTTCATACTAACTAAACATGGTTTTTGTTTAAAATTAAGTACGTCCCTAACCAGATTGTGGATCTCCTACCGCTATTCAAGTTGCCCGATGTGCGCATGTGCAACGGAAGGGAGTACCAAATGCATTACTCTGAGAATATGAGGATGTAGACCCTGGCGCCAAAGGTTTTTGAGCAATTTCTTATTGCTGAGGAACTTTGGATTAGGGACACGCTCTACTTTGAGATGATCTATGGTGTCGGCCCTGTAGTTTTTAATGTCGAAGTTTTTCTCAATTGATATAATCAATTGTTTTACATAAACTCTGATCATTATAATATTTATATTAAATGTGTTAATTCTTATATGGAATAATATTAGTATTGATCTATTTTGATATTTAGTCTTTAATTTATAATCTTATTGTTAGCTATGTTATTTTAATGTTATTCAATCCTTAATATTTAACCTAACATACGCACAAAGTTTTAATAGTAGTATCAGTAACCAAACTAAAAAAATTATTGGGTATTGTTGCAATTAGTCTGAGACTAGCGAATTGTTGTTGCAAAATTTGTTTTTTAATTAAACTTGAACGGTTGACCGGCTGCTTGGTGGGCTGAAATTGTTAGGCCCAACAAAGTCTGAGATGTCTGTAATTAGTTGACACCATGTCGTCTAATCTGACTTTGGTGAGACGTCGCAAACATCGAGGCAGACAACACAATGGTTCCAAATGGCATCGTTTGAAACATGTATAAATAGGGGGTCCTTGACAATCAGTTGAACCATCTATTCACAAGTATCCCGCAAATTCCAATAGTCTCCAGCTTCCCCCTGATCTAGTTTATAATGTTAGTACTTTCCTTCAGTTTAAACATAGGTATAATGTTTTGGTTTGTTGCCAAAGGGTGTTTGTTTAATTTGATGTTGATTAAGCTTCATTATTTCTGGTTTTATGTGTTTCTTCCCTTAGCTTCCTATGATATATGCGACGTCGCTAATATGTCTGCCACAACTTGGTTCATGCGCTTATAGAGTGATGTCGCATATTCTTATTTCCATTAGCTTATTCTTCAGTTTGTGAAGTTGTACTAATATCACGTGACCTTCAGTATAACCAAAATATTACCCACGTCGCATTATGATATCTAATTGTACAATTGTTATGCATATGCGACTTCGGTCTTGTGTCGGTCATGTCTTCGGCTTAACCGACCAGTATGTGAATTTGCATGTACATGTCGGCCATCCCACCGGTTTGGGCCGACATGCACATGCGACAGCATTGTCGACGTCGCACATTTTATTCCATAGGGCAGTTCACACTTAACATTTTCCCTTTTAATGTTGGACTGATGGCTGGTGAAGGATCGTCTAATCCACCCTTTTTTCAGGTCTTTCACCATTGTACATGTATATTTACTAGCTAACACATCTTCACACTTTATGACAACTAATACTCTTTGGTTTTTGTAGAGTTCACCTCACAATGCCAGAGCAATCTAAGCCTGTTTTCTTTGACATTGACCATCATACAATGGCTCTTGATAGCTCATATTTCCACTGCACCCTCAAGCAACAGAACTTTAGGAAAAACCCTACTTTGGTAAGCTTTTTAAATAATTTTTTAGTTGACAATTGCATATATATATATATATATACGTATGCATATTTTTAATTAATAATTTTTTATGTTCCCCAATATATCCCGTGTGAGATTGTACCACTCTTACAGACTTAGAAGACCCTCGTACTGCTGAGGTGCTACACGACAGAGTGGCGTATGAACTACTCGGGGCAAAATAAGATAAAGTTCCATTCCCCAAAAGGTTTTTGCGAGTTCCTTAGGAAAAAACCTATGCATCGGGGACACCTTGTTCTTCAAGGTGATAGAAGTTGGGGGGGGCAATCGTCTTCAAGGTCATCATTGTCCTAACTGATTGAATGTATTGTACTTTCAATTATGTTGGAACTAAGACAACTTTTTTTCTTTCCATTTATGTACTATTTGTATGGATAATTTCATAACTATTTATTCCAATTATTTAACTATATTATTTTAACATTATATAATTGATCATGTATATGTGTGCGATTTGATTTGTGCGTGATTTTTAAACCATTTCATAATTCTACGATTAAAAACCATTAAACAAAGGGTGTACTGGACGTGTACGAAAGAGGAGAGGATTTCTAGGGTGTTTGTAGTACAATGATTGCTAGCTAATATAGTACCTAATTGTTCTGTTACATACCTCTAAATTAATCGTGATGACGGGATATTGGGAAGATAGAGATGCCAAAACGAGGAGAAGCGCATAACCAATAATCTTTTCTATCACCGTCAATTTCTTTACTTTAATGTATCTTTTACATATTTTGGTAGTCGATCGCAACACATGTCGGTGCAAATGACATTTCATGCAAAATTGAGTCACCTATTAAACCAACATGTGCGACGTCGCACGCTATTCGGTAACATTATTTACCTTGTATTTTGACTTTTTACTTTGGTTCATATAATAACCAAGGTAAAGGGCAATTATTTACCTTAGTTTTTTTACTGAGGTAAATAAAATCTTTTACTTCGAAGAAAAAATAACTGAGGTAAAAGAACTTTTTACCTCGGTTATTTGATGTTAACAAAAAAACGAAGTAAAAGGGGCGAAGTAATAGGTCATTTTTATCGTAGGTCCAACCTTTGGGGATGAATGTCAATTTACGAAAGTCAATCCACGGTTAAACTAACAAGATTAAATGCCAAACCTTTGGGCATCTATGTTAATTTACGAAAGAAGTCAACCAATGGCCGAGCTAACAAGTTTAAAGGACGAACCTTTGGGCATCTATGTCAATATACGAAAGAAGTCAAGCCACGTTGACCTAATAAGATTATTGGTGGGACATCACTACATCTGTCTCTAGAATTGATAGGCGACCGAAGTACCGATTTCGGCTTACAAAACCTCATTGTGCCATATGACGTAGATGGTCCGTCATGGGCCGCATAAAAATCCTAGGTTGTCGACATCACAACCGGTGTCGGTAACCTGTCAGTCCTTCCCAAAATTTTAGCGGGAAACAAAGTTTTGAATGGCCACATTTTCCATTAGCTCAAAAACAAAATTTTGGGCACCACAATTATGCAAAAATACCAAACCCTATCTCAACTCATTTCCAATATAAAAAAAAACCCTCCATCTCCTATCTCCTTTAACTCTCCACCAAAATACATTCTCCCACCATTCACGCCATATTAAACAATCAAGTGTGGAGCACACTACTACATGTACTAAAGGGTGGAGCATTTCCGTATGCAAAATGAGGTTGTAATTTATCCATTACATGTTCAAATTGTAGTTCTTTTGGTTGAATTCTTAGTTTTTAATTTACTAAAGAAATATTGAATGTCTTCATGAATTCATATGATTGTGTTAAATGTTATCTAGTGTATAGTGGAGATTTTGTTGAAATAATATTATGTATAACCAATGAGAAGTATTAGACAAAGATTAAGGTTGATTCTAGGTAAGAATGTCATCTTCACAAGAACATAGTATAAACGTCCGACGTCGATCAATCGGTCCGCCCATGCGATGACAAACATATACCCGACCGACGTCGCATGTATACAAATAAATTAATGTTCATTCTCTTTAGATGGACAATTCATGCTATGTATAACATTAGTGGACATTGTTAGATGAAATAATGCACCATTATTGAGTTTGTTGAATCATGAAAACTTGATTGAGGACAATAATGGTAACTGTTAGTTTCACAAAGTATATTTCTTGTATTAGCATGATTAATTGGTGTATATTTTATCCGGGGACTGCCCATTTATAGCATAAACTATAGTTTGTGTGCAATTGTAGTGACAGGATAAAGGAGAATCATCAATGAACTTTCAATGTATAGATGAATGGACTTATCATGTTACTGCTGTTAATGTCGTAAAGAGATTGTACAATGGAGATTGACTACCATTAATAGTTTGTATCACTGTTTTGTATTTTAAAAATAATTATTTGTATTGTAAGTACGTAATATGTTATTGTATTGGTGGTTGTGTCATGTGCTTCTATTTCACATGAATTGAACATCAAATATATAGTGTGACGTTTAATCAATATCTGCGGTATCAAATATCTAATAACCATGCAATTGAGCCTAAAATACAACAATAATTCTACACTACCGACGTTGCTTAGCCTAACGACCGACATCGTACAAGCCGGTACTTTATATTCATATGATCGACGTTGGTCGATTCGATAGAAGACCAAGATCGTCGTTGAAAATGATGACATCATTCACGCATCCGAGCTAACTGACCATAGGGTATTAATATAGTGTGACATCGTTGGCGCATTCCATTAGACCAAAGTTGGTGAAAGGACATTGCAAACGCCATTAGAAACCTGCAGATCCTGACAAACAAAGAGAAGATTTATATGTTGCTCTTGTTCTTAATCCTATCTACTATACACTAGACAGTAGCAAGTCCAGGTGTTATCCAGAGGGATAAAGGGATTTAAGAGATAGCCTCACAAAGTTCATCCTCGGGAGTCACTCCGAGTGGGTGTCAGATAGTATACATGAGGGGGGTATTGAGTTAATTAACCTAATAACTACGAGCATATAAAAATAACGAGATTAAATATGATTTAATAGCCTTGGGTGTATTTGTATCACATGATTAACATTTATGATTTGATCCCAGACCTCTATTCGCATTCAGGAACTATAATTCTATCTATATGTTATATCATACAATAAGGAGATGTCAATTCACCGGAAACTCTCACGGACTCCCACACCATGGTTTTCCCTCTCTTTATCATCTCACATCCTCCGCATATAGCATAGAGTAGCGCTTACTCAGTGATGAATCTAGCCCTCACTCCTAGGATTAGTAAGCCCGGGCTTAAAGGTCAATGCCTTGTTGCAGTGCATGTTAAACCCGATAGTGGCATAGATCACCGGGAACTCCACTGTGAACACCCATCATCAACCTCTCGTGCTTCAGACATCAATATCTCATGATAACCGTAGGGTTGGCACAATGCCTAGTCACCACAAACTAAGACCCCAGCTTCAGGATAGTGACCGCACGACCCTAGTTGGGATTTTAACAACACCCATGCCAATTACCCGATGCTCCCAATTTTATTCACATTAGTATACCAATTATAGTACCACCTTATTACCACCCTGGTAGCTCACAAGGTTAATGTTACCCATCTGTACTCACAAGGTTAATGTTACCCATCGGTACTCACAAGACTAGAAACAAGTTTGATAAATTAACACTCCTAAGCTAAGTTCAAAGCGTAGCATTAAATCATGCAAGAATCTAACTAGGTATACATCATAATCACATTCAATACATCAATCATGGCAAGAATCTAAAGCACAATTTAGCATGATATTTGTAACATAATAGATCAACGTGAATCTTGAATTCTCACAAATCAAATGTTAAAACATGCCTACAAATATTCCCAAGTCATAATTACGCTACAAGGATAAAACCCACGACATTCAATGGATTAAATGTCATTGGAATGTGATATGAATGAAGAGAGCGAGTGAAAAACTAGATTTAGAATCAATGCAGTCGTCTTCTCCTTTAAACCTAGAAGAATTAGTCCTTTATATAGTGAAGATAGAAAAAGGCCTAAAAGCCTAACTCTTAAACCCTAACTACTAGACGTGCATTGCTAGTGCAGGTTTGAAAAATTCGTGCAGTACGGTCATTGCGCATCTATACAGACCGTAACCTGGAAGGGTGCCTCTGTGCTTACTACTTGCAGGGCATGTGCAGTTCTGCACGACCCGTGCCCTGGAGCTTGGCATGTGCCATGCTGCTTGAAGCGACGCGTCATGTCATGAAGCTTTCATTTCCTTCCTCTGATAGCACGGTTCGTGTTGATATGCACAATTAGTGTCCTAAAGCTCCCTTAGGCACGAGTTATTTACATGGGTCATGCAATACTACAAGGCTCGTGCATTCTTGCTTTCTTCCGGACTTTTGGCTTCCTTTTTCGCGATCTTCAATCTTCTACTATTTTAACCTCAATTACCTTTATTCTTCTCTAATCTTGCAATTGGCCTTCAGTATACTATCATCCTTGCGAATGACCTTCACTCAAGAGTAATCTACATTTTAAAGCTCACAAAAATAAAGAAGTTACATAAGAAAATCAAAGACGATGGTTTGAACTTCCTATAATGCAAAACCTATCTAAATCTAACTATCCACCAACAAAAGCAGTGAAAAAGATATGTTAAATGCTCTAAAAAACATGTATTTGACGTCTCATCAGTCGTTCTTAATCATCATTGCCGGTCATACCATAAACTAACCAATGTTGCACCACATTCGGTCCTGGTTTTGGTTAATAGATTTTTAACTTGGTTTTTTTAATTATAAAAAACATACCTTTTACCTCGGTTATGAAGTGCGGTTTTTACTGTGTCACTATTTAACTAGAAACTTTTTACTGTGCCACTATTTAACTCGGTTCTTTTGAAACAAAATATGAGGTTAAAAAGTCACACTCCCCCATCCCATTACTTTTAGCCAATTTACATTTTCACGCTCTCCAATAATCATTTTTGACTATCAATATCTCTAACTATGTACAACAATTCAACATAAAATGTTGATATTTATAAAAGCAGATGTTAAGATGAATCTAAGAATATCTCATATGATATTTTTATCATATATATATATATAAACTTATATTCATGGTCAATGCTTACTAAATTTAATTTTGAAAAAGTTAAGGGGCCAATAGTTTTGAAACGGAAGGAGTATTTCTTGTAGTGTCTCTTCTATCCTTTGACAATGATGATACTCTTGCTAATCCCGTCAAGTTGTGACTACATTTGGTTATGCCCTCTCGATGCCAGAGTGATGGTGGTGGTGTTCCGAGCGCCTAGCATCTCTGATGTATTTGCTGGGTATGGTAAGATGAAAAGTGAATTACGTTATTAGGAAGTTAAAAAAAAAGGCAAAATTTTGGGAAAGATCGACTTTCCATAGGCATATGGAAAGACGGGTTGAATTGAAATTATAGAAATGTAAAAAAATTTAGTTGCAATATTAAAATTTTATCATGCAACATTTAGGAGTGATAGGTTTATGACCCGATTAATACAACCCGAAAATTTTATTTTAATTTCTTCAAATTTACAGTTTAAACCTTGGTCTTTCC
>JAULKK010330352.1:0-10934 GCA_032355705.1 Rubia peregrina | reverse complement strand
TCATATACTCAAACTTCCAATACCATTAATGGATTCAACAACCAAATCCAACCATAGTAAATATACAATAGCAAAGCATTAAATAGCTTACATATAGATCTCAAGACATGGGCTTGGAAGCCTTAATCAATTTCTCTAAAGGTTATGTTTAGGTACTAGAGTTCATACTAATTAACAAAAGCAAATCAAACATGAATTCTATATAAAACAACGATGGAAAGGAAGAAAAACTAGGGTTTTAGTGTTGTAGAATCGGGAGAGAAATAATTAGGAAGAAGGTGAAAAGTAATGAGTATTTATAGAATTTTTTTTCAAAAAGTAGATGTGTACCGAGGACCATAGTGACTCGCGACATAGGCGTCACGACTCGAGAAGACCAAAGTACTCTGCCCTCACAAATTTACTTCTTTTCAGTCCAAGTATAGTAGTCTCATTTTCTCTTCTTCATGTCTTAATTGTCTTCAAAATGTAGTCTTCATGGTTTCCAATCTTCAAACAATTGCCTCGTCTCACGAAAATCTTATTTAAAGTGATAAGAGCGATAAAGTCGCTCTTAAACCTAGTAATATAATTTCAAGGTAAAATGGAGTATCCAAAGCATACCAAAATGAACACAAAACATCCCAAAATAATCATATAATATGGACATGTCACAGGTTGAAGGTCAAGAACGTTAAGTGCTTTAGCGATCACATATAGTAGTCCAACAAGTGAGTGGAGATTATGGGATACGAGAGGAGCAGTTGATAAAGTATTTAAGAAGATTTCGCCAGCTCCCAGGTCAATTAGAATACTTTGACATTCAACACATACCAAGGACTGAAAATACCAAGGAAGATTCCTTCAGTAAATTGGAAACAACTTGGTTTGATTCTTTGCTAGGGTAGAACGATGTGAATGTAGAAGTCGCGTCGGTTAAAAGTACAGCCACAACAACTGTGTCAATGGTCCAAATAGAGGAAATGAACTAGATAACACTGTTAAAGGACTACTTCGAAATGGGAAAATTTCTAAAAGACAAGATACATACTAGAAAGCTGGAATTGCGATCTCACAACTATGTTATGATGGGGGAATCCTATACAAAAATGGTTTCCTATCCCCATGGATAAAGTGTGTGGGACTAGCCCAAGCAAGCAAAATCATGAAAGAATTTCATGAGGGATTATGTGGGACGCATCAAGGATCACGAACAATCGTGAAAAAGATAATTCGAGCAGGATATTATTGGCCAACCATGTTCAACGATGTGCACAAATTTGTGCTAAAGTGCAAAATCTTCCAAATTAATGCGTCAGTAGAAAATTCCCAAAGGATATGGTAACACAAAGTTTCTAATCGTGGCAATTGACTACTTCACAAAGTGGATAGAAGCAAAGCCATTAGGAAGAGTCACGACAGAAGTAAAAAAGAAAGTTTGTTTGGCCAAACATAGTTTGCCATTTCGGTGTACACCAATCTATCATCAAAGGTAATGGTACACAGTTCACAAGTGAGGCTTTTACAGAATGGTGCTTGAAGTTAAGGATAGTGCAGAAATTCATGTTTGTAGCTCATCCCCAAGCTAATGGACACGTGAAGGTAACTAACAGAACAATAGTCCAAGGAATCCAAAAAAGATGAGAGGGGAAGCGAATTGGTTAGGTTGATGAGATACCCTACACACTGTGGTCATACAGAACAAAAATGCAAGAACCAATTAGGGAAACACCGTACATCCTAGTTTATGGTCATGAGGCAGTAACCCTAGTTGAAATTGGGAACTCAAGCCTTAGAGTGTCAAAATACATTGAAGGCGATAATCCTGAAAAGATTAGATTGGATTTGGATGAACTCGAGGAGAAAAGGAAATACACAACGATTATAGAGGCAAAGTAGAAGGATATGAATTCCCGAGCATATAATGAGAAAGCCAAGAAGACACAATTTCGATTGGCAATATCATACTGCGGAAGAATGAGACAAGTGTGGCAGAAGAAGAAGGAAAACTATGGCCAAAATGGGAAGGCCCTTACAGGGTAACAAAAACACACTGATCCAACTGCTACAAGCTGTAAATATTTGATGGAAGCAACGTTCCGAACACTTGGCATGTAATCAGCCTAAGGAAGTTCTATGTTTAGATCCTTATTAGGCAATAGCAGAAACTCAGTTGTACAGGAGCCGTGATATGATCATTAGCGGCCTTTTCATTGTTGGCATCATAATTTGGCTTTCAGCACGATATCATCATGACCTTGCATAATTAATATCAAAAAAGTCTTTCGAGGAAAATCTTTCATACTATTGTTAACTTACATTTTAAGCGAAGTCCATAGTAATACCAACACAAAGTAGGAAACTATGACACATCACAAAAAGAACAAAATATTATATATCACAATCTAAAAAAATTAAAGTTGCATAATCACAACAAAACAAAATCATAAAAGTGACAAAAGCAAGCAATATATCTTGCATCTTCGCAACCTCAACTCTGCAAGCTATAGTTCTTGCAAAAAGGTAAATATGCCTACAAAAACAGCAACAAAAGAAAGCAATAGGTCTTGCAGCTTCGCATAACATAAATTTACTACCTCGATTTTGCAAGCTATAGATCTTTCAAAAAGGTAAATATACCTACAAAAAACTGAAAAAGTAAGCAATTGATCTTGCAGTTTTGCACATACAAATGCATAATTTCGCAAACTATAGATCTTGCAAAAAGGAAAAATATACCTACAAAAGTAGCGACCGAAGCAAGCACTAAATCTTGCGGCTTCACATAATACAATGTTACAGTAGAAATTTAGCAACCTATAGATCTTGGAAAAATAATCAACTGCTTGTAAAACGAAGCGGCAAAGGCAAGTGACACATCTTGCAGCTTCACACAATATAGGTTTACAACCTCAATCTCGCAAGCTATGGATCTTGCAACAAAATATATACAAAGATACAAGTACAAATGTATTAAAAATATAAAATATGACATTATATAAAGGCAACACATTGAATCCAAAATGCTAAAAAAATAGAAACATAAGGATAGTAACTGAGAAATTTTGAAAAGAAAATTATACATCGAAGAAAAGAGAACTATCTACGCCTTGATGAGTGAGATGACCCACCATAGAAGAATAACCATGGCGGTGGGATTGCTCAGCTTGATACTCCTCACATACAATATGATAGTAGTGTCATTTCATATGAAAGTAAGCAGGATGGCGTGTTCAACCACTTCGTTCCATAGGAACAATATACTTGGCATAATACGCCTTAAAATTAGTTATAGGGCCGAACACTTCATGATCAATTTTCATGCTTATAAGGTCAACAGTTTCTTGATAGTTTTTATTCTTATCCTCGAGGTTGTGTATCTCATCCTAAATTTGACGGATATGTTACCTAACAGACTCTATTACATTAATTCTCTACCCGCCGATATTCATAGTTAGATTCCCATGGTTAGTGAAACCACAAGATGATGACAAAGTTTATCTTTGTAATCAACACAACCTTGCTCAAGCTCATGCACACATGAGTCAAGGTGGTCACATTCAGCATGAATGTGGTCATTCTGACTACGCAAGTGGGTATTCAGAGTGAAATGTTCATCAAACTTACCCTACCACCCAGTAGAAGAATTAGAATGATGATCACACTCTTCTTGTTTTTCTTCAGTTGATCCAATAACTGGTAAATACATTAACATTGCTTATTTAATGATCAAGGTCTTCTGATGAGCCTCACCTGCTTTGTTCACGACAAAATTCTTAGCTTCTTCTTACTGACCAATCATTTTAATGAAGTTTAGCTGCTGTCGGTGGATAACATCATTTTGCTGGGCACAAAATCCTTTTAACTCACGAATATGGTCATGCTACTCATTTATGGTCCTTTTATATTTAACTACTAGTCGTAGATACTAAGTAGCATATACATGAGACGAACACCCAAAGATAGAGCCTACTCCTGAGAGGGAGCGGGAAGATTGAGAAAACGTATGTAAGCACCAACAGATTCAAGATCAACTAAGATGCGAATAATATCCATAACAAGGGATTCAATATTATAGCTGCCAGGTACAAACTTACTGCAAGGATATCTCGTAGAAGGGGATAGAGATGATGAATAAGCAGGGACACGCAATCTAAGACACATCAGAATAAATTCCAAAGCAGAATTCCTACCATTAGAAAAATGACCGGAAGAAAGAAGCTCAAAACATTCCTTGGATGAAGATTTAGTAGCTTCATCAAGCTTAATAGGGCAATAAGAATTGGTGGATAAAAACTCAGGACGATGCAGAAAACGAATACTAGATCCCAACGAGTCAAGAAGTTTTTAAAACTTATGGTCGACCAAAATATCAAAATCCTGCACATGAACAAGTATGAGGAAAAACACATAATTAGAATTGACATACCAAATTAAGATCCATATAATGTAGACATTCGTTAAATACATTATATATTACATATTGAAATGGTCTCAAATTTATCCATTATTATAAAATTATCTAACATTAGACAGAGAAGCGGACGCGTCCTGGACAACAAGAGCATAATCATCCATGTTTGCATTTTCAGTAGCACCCTCCTGGTTAGAAGAAGGCTCGTGATTGGGAGAAGAGAATGGAAGGCTATCAAGATAATCAACTTGACACTTTTGCATCTTAGAATTAGAAGGAAGTGAGTGAAGATTGGTAAGATGTGATAATAAGGAATAATAATGGCCACCATCGAATATCTTTTTCACAAATGCAGCTTTAAGTACAACCTTCTGCTGCTCCAATTCCACCACGCTCTTAGCCAATGGAGGCAATCCCTTTGCTTTCAAGGTAGGATTCATCTTCCCAAACTCTACCAAAGCCTCACACCAACCAATGTTGCGAGCAAAACTAGAATTCTTCTCGAATAGGTTGAAGAAATATTTTGTCTTGAAAAGCCTATCAGCGAGAACTTGAGGGTACCTAGGCAAAGCAGATGCTTCAGTCCACATCTCTTCTAAGTCAGAGTGGAGTCTATTGGCTTCTTCTTCAGCTTCTTGTACAAACTTCTCAGTAGCTTCAAGCGAGGTCTTCATATCCTTATGCTTCTTCTCACTAGCCTTATATATTTCCAGCAACGAACTATTTTTCTGGGAAATTTGGTGGCCCGCTCACCAACAAGCTGAAGACTATCACCAATCTTATAACTGCAGCCAACAAAAGACACAAATAAACACAAACAATCAGACATCGTATTAAGATAATACATAATCAAAAAACAATTTTAGAGCTACATCGAACATACCACAACCATCGACTCATGAAGAGAGAGTTTGGAAATAGTAGGAGGGATAGTCTTTTCTATCAAATGATTACCACTTCGCAAAGAAGGTTTTGAACGAGAGTGGCTTGTGCAACCTCTCTTCTCAAAGGGCTCCAAGGTTGTCAACGAACCACCACTCTGTTGATTTCTTTTTCTTTCTCTGGTAACAGCGTTAGTATCGTCTAAAAAACCTTCTCATTCTGGTGCCTTCCTTTTACTAGAGGTCAACTGAGAATTTTCTTGTGTGAGATCCTCCTGAGAAATAATCTAAAAAATAGGGTCTTGTGGTTGGACAGGTAGGGCTACAATGTCGTCTAATTCATCATCAGGAATAACTGGCTTGTCAACGAGATGCCCTACTAGATCCATGTCTGAAATCCAACATACAGCAGGAGTTATCCAAACACGCAAACATAACGAAAAATATGAAAAATAAGGGATTGATATAATGCATGTGACATAGGGAAACTATATATAACAACAAACAAATACCTTGGATGTCAAATTCAGCATGGCGAACACTTATCGAGTATTTTTTGAGTTTTAAGATAATCTTGGAATCAACGGTGAGACGAACCCCTCGCTTGGGATGCTTATAATTAGGAACCTTATAGTTCCAAGTTAGAAATGTCCGTTTTCACTCAATCTCTAATTTTACATTAAGAAAATTTTACACCACAAACCGCAGTTACTAGGATAGCCACTAACCAACCCAACAGTAGGAATGGTAGGATAGAAAATGAATTCATCATATGAGTTTTTCACAATACGAATCTGATACAAATTATAAAATAAGTCAATTAAAAAAGGGTCATTGACTTGGGTACACACATGGTAGAAAACTACAATGATTGCAATACCCTTAAGGTGAAACCGAGATCATGCGATTTGATAGTATCAAAGTAAATTTGTGATGTTCTAGGACAAAAGAAAAAGCAAGACCAAATTTTAGATAATACAAATAGCATGATATGTTGCCAGAATAAAGATTGTGAAAACTTTCAGAAGCAAGAGGAGCCTTGAGCTTAAATGAAGATATAACCATAAAATTAGCTTTTATGTTTCAAAGTACTCATCAGACAAAATTTATATTAATTTGAGAATATACAGAGGGTATGTTCTGGCAAGAGTACATCAAAAAAGGAAACACAAAAAACGCCAGAGAAGACAATGGGAACTTTCGATCAAACAAGAAAAAAAATCATAAAACAGAGATGCAGCACAACCTCGCAATCTAGAAAAATGATTAATAAAGGGGAAGAACGAGTAAAGACAGAAACTTATAATTTAAGAAGGTGAAGATCGACGATGCACAGGAGCAAAAAGAAGAGAAAAAGAGAGGATGAAAGACTGATACGTTTGAAGAACCAATTAAGTTTAGTATTTAAATTAAGACGCTGAAATGTCAAAGATGAGAAGTTAAATCAGCCAGAAACACAATGATGGAAATCTTACAAAAAATAAGTTACCTTTTGCGGAATACGAGAAGATGGAGGTATATTAATGGGCGATACATTGAACAATGAAAGAGTTAAGTATATAAATTCAAAGCACCTATTAGGAAAGAAAATATAATGGCAGGAGAGAAAAGTCAGAACAACATAGCGAAAAATGAGGAGGGAATCTCTGTTTAATTTCAACTGCTAAGCCTATTAGAAGTCTTACACATGAAACATAGATTCAAATTCAAAATTTAAAAACTAGACATCCCAATAAAATTACAAGTGTAGCCAAGAAGCAAGCAACACATCAACAAGACATTATAAAGTTATAGTGGTGGCGAACATGTTATTACAATTTAGGAAATAACAATTCACATACATTCCACAAACACACTCATCGCTACGGGTGAACCAGTGTTCCTATTTGGGAGTTATTCTAGATGATTTTATAGCGCAAGAGAAGAAAAATCTAATTGTGTTACCCGCTGAAGATGATTCATCTCGTATCGTTCCCAAAATTTGGTTTAAATATCGAATCTCAATTCATCCGCTTCTTTGTATTCCTTCTTCGACCCTTCTATCTTCTACCACATTTTGACTTGTGGCCTTTAATTTTCTACTCTTCTTGCGAATAGCTTTCTACAATCTACTACAATTCTAGAAAATGACCTTCACTAAACTACTCCAAAGTGCTTACGAGTAATCTACAAATAAGCTCACAAAATAGAATCTAGATGCTCGTAAGGAAATAGAATCCATTAGATCTAAATAAGCTACAACATGGGAGATTTAGATACTAAAACCAACAATGGCCATCTAAACTCCTTGTAATGTAATACCACTTAAACCTAGAAATCTGCCATACAAAGGCTAATAAGAGATGTTCTAAATGCATTAGGAAACACATGCTTCTAGAGTATCATCAGTCTTCTACCATCCTTGCAAGTGGCCTTCATTAAACTAATCTGAAGTTCCTAAGAGCAATCTACAAATTAAATCTCAGAAAAATGGATCTAGAGCCTCGGCAGGACATATAATCCATTAGGCCTAAAGTATGATACAAATGAGGGATTTAGATCGGTTGACTTGAAGGTTGTAAAGAATTTCTTGAGGAACCACCTCTTCATATATAATCAACGAAGTTATGCATCCAGGATGAAGGTAGTAAAACCAGTCTTTCGCATCATCTCGAAGTGAGAAGGGGAAGGACCTCAAGTTGTAGTCCTCTTTAGAGACTCCCGGTGGCTTCATATTTGTAAATGCCAAGGGGAGTTCAAAACAAATGTTTGTTCAGATCCTCGCCATCCATGTCGTGGAACGTCAGGAGGCACTGAATCATATCACTCTTCAAACCGAATGTGATGTTCGATGGGAGAGGAAGGAAGACAATACACAGGGGTTGATTCTCCAAGTTATGAGCCATCAACTCCCAGAGTATCCTGTTATATTGTACCATGTTGTTCACAATCTCAACCTTAACCGTTGGCTCCCGCAAAACTGCTTCGCTAACATTTGTCCTTCTCCGTCTACCTGTGTTTTCGGTAAGCTTTGTAAAGTTCCTTGGTTAGTGGCACGGGTATGTACCATAAACTAGGAATGATACAATACTCGTTCTCGAATGACACTATCACACAATATTATGATAACAAATAAAATCTATCAGTTAATCTCTACACAACAACCAATAAAATCTAAAAAACTATATTCACAAACTACTCTACAAACTAGTTATGCAAGCAAACAATAAAATAAAACTAGTATCCCCGACAGCGGTGCCAAAATTTGATTCGAACCTCGTACGTTTAATTCCTATGGGATGCATTTCAAAGATAAAGATTTGTATTTTTTTCTCTCTAGTACTCACTGCTAAGTATAATAAAATAGGGTAAGTCCAAGGGTCGTCCACATACATACTAGTCTTTAAAAGGTAGTTGGACACAAACCACAATCGGGTGTCACCCCAATTGTATGTCGGGAATAGCTAGTACTAAACAAGATGTGGGGGGTTACTGACAACTATAAGCATATAACTAAAGCAAAGTGATATATGAATTAACTAGTCTTGGGAGTATTTGTGTAAAATGATCATCATATGGAATTGACCCTCAATTCTATCATATATAGAACTATAAACCTAATCTTATGTTTGTTGTAGAGATGGCCGGGAATTCCCAATGGCTGTCACACAAAGTTTTGGCTCCTACAAAATTATCTCTCTACCTATATAATTAGGGAAGTGCTCCAATCCTTCCGACTCCACATTTCATCCCCGATATGTCACTCCTGGTACCAACGTTCCCCCATTAAAGGATCTAAACCTTGGGTAGGTAGCAATATTCATATGTGGGAGGAAGGACAATATGTCCTGGGCTCTCCACTATGAAAATCAACCCTAGGCCAGAAATGCAATGGTTTTTATATCTTGTGACGACTCTAAAATTGATACAACAAATCCTAGTTGCTACAAAGGTAGGCTAGGGTCTCCCCCATTAGTAATTTCAATACAGTGACCCCCGGTCAACTGCTCCTAATAACCATCACTCACACAAGTAGCCAATAAGTTAACATTTTTCAGATCGGTAATCTCAAGGTAGCATGAATGCACTCATCTTCCTGGTACCCTTGATCCTAAAAGAGCGTTAATCTAACACTCCTAAATTTTCCTTTCTAGCCTAACACGATATTATACTGTGAATGAACTTACGGGTGCATCATAACACATATCATGGAATAAATCATATAAGAATAGAAAACCTCAAATCATGCATAATATTCATAAGCATAGAAAATTAAGGCAATCTAGAATCACAAAAATCCATAGTTAAGTCAAGATTACAAATGTAACCCGAAGAAAACAAACTGCTCGTGAGACATTAAACCCATGACAATCATTTATTTTACTGTCAAAGAGTAAGGAAAATGAATGAAGAGAGAAGATAGCGTCCTTCTCTTCCTATCTACTAGAATATAAATTACAATAATGAGAGTTTTCAAATGCTAGGAGACTAAAAGTTGCTTATATAGTAGGTAGATATGGGCCTTAGAAGTCCCAAAGAGGTAGCAATCCCTAGCAGCTACGTTGGCACGGGTTGTGCCATATTACGAATACTCTTCTTTTTCCCAAGTCCAACAATTCTATCAGTGCTAGTTCTAGATCATCCTTGAACCCATTATAGAACTAGTGCAATAACGTACTTGTGGTAATATTATCAGCACGGGTAGGTATTTGTGGTGCTTGAAATTGACATTCCAACAACGGCCCACTTAGGCATCCATTTTCAAAGGGATTGAAATACTGGTGCCTATGCATCTGCCCTGCACTAGTGAACAAAGCTAACGTTGCAATGAGGGTATCACTTGCCTGGTACACCATGGTCATCCAGTTGCTCACGACAAAACAACTGGTTGGCCACTTGTGAACCTCCTCTTCCATAGCCTCTCTCGCAACCATACAAACAGAGTATACCAATAGGGGAACAAATTAATTAAACCAAACCCACATAGCACCACAAATGGTAACTTGGGCCAATACAGAAAGGAAGATGGAGGAAACCGGTACAACGAAGCTAACAAGGTGGGAAACTCCATGGGAAAAAAATAACGGCACGGTGAATACGCGTAGAGGGAATTAAAAAATGATAGTGGCGGTGGATTATGAACAGGATCTGGCCAATGATGCCCCAAAAAAAGTAATCCTATCGATTCACGGATAAACTGAATCCCCGTCAAACAACACCTGGAAAGCCAAGGCTAGATACTCTCCACCACAATAACCTACTGATACTAGACTCCGCGATAATGAGACAATAACATTTAGAAAAGAGGATTCGGTTCCCAACGCTTCACCTCATAATGACTCGATGGTCATTATTGCAAAAATTAGAACCACAGTTACAGGGTATTTGTGGATTACGGAAGTGCAATCGAATTCATATTCATCAATTTTTTTGACAAAATAGGATTCAAACTAACTGATTTGAACAAGTTTACATCATCTCTTGTAGGCTTTAAAGAACGAGCGGAGACACTTTTGGGAAATATATAGATGCATGTTACCACAGGGGAGAGTGACAAAAATTGCACCATCATGTACGACTTTGTTGGCATGGACGCACAATTCCCATTTAATTCCATCATTGATAGGCCAAGGATTAATACAGCGAAAGAGATATGGTCCCCATATCACTTAGTGATGAAG
>JAULKK010330342.1:0-10934 GCA_032355705.1 Rubia peregrina | reverse complement strand
CCCCCTTACTTGTTTTTTATATCTATGTATATATATATATATATATCTAGACTTATATTCACCATTGTATGTGTAAACGCTTGGAAATATCTCTCTTCTCTGTAGACGACCCCGACTTGCCACACTATCTACTTAGTTGTATTTAGTAAGCAAAAGGGCTTAAAAATACATTTTTGAGAGGTACGACGATGACCTCCCACATACTAGCAAAGGGATGATGAGTTGCAGTTTATAGAGGCTTTGGTGGATTCACTAGTAGAAGTAGCCGCTAAAGCCGCTCGAACACTCCGGGGGGAAGTGAGTGCACCGCCTTGTCCCATCAATATCTGGCGCATCTAGCGCAAACACTTATATTTATTGGCTATCATGTGGAGCCACTGATACTTTACCAAAGGATGATCCAACAGAAGATGACCCCCATCCCCCCTCCTTTTCGATGTCTTTGTTGGTGCAGCCAATGATTCAGTTGCAAGCCTCCCCGAGAACGTTCCCTTTGGTAACGTCCTACCCAGCAAACACATGGATAGGTGTCTAGGAAAAATGTCAACCTATGCTCCCGAGTTTGGGCTTGTCTATGCCCTACTCGTTGCCCCTTTCTGCCCCCCGCATGCCAAACTAGAAGATACCTCACTCAATGGCCCAGCCAACAGAGCAATACCCTAGCTTTCGATCAGCGACCTCGAGGGAACATCTCTTTCTAGGACCCTTACTACCTAGGGCAGCAACAGATGTATTAAAAATCTGCAACGAGAGGACTGTGGGCTGGGCAAAGGCCAAAAATGCTAGAGGTTTTGAGGTTAGGCTTCAAAAGTTATATCCCATTAACCAAGGCTTGAGCAGAGATACATTCTATCCACAAGGGACTTTTTAGGATGCTCCCTCTCTATAAGGACACACCTTTGAAGATGACCTCGACCAAATTCTATAATTATCAAAGGTAACACGACCACAACACAGATAAGTGCGAGCACCTCAAAAATGAAATCAAAAGGTGTTCAAGAGAAGGCTTACTTCCTGACTAAGTGGAAGACCGTGTGGAGAAGTTTCCTCGAATGTCAAAGTTAGCCCATCTTCTGTGGAAACCAAAGTGTCCCTCTCCTCCGTTGAATGACTTAGGTCACCAGGAAGGACCTTCTTCTTTTCATGGTAGCCTCTTCGCCATAGGTGGAACTCTTCATACACTAATCGAAGTTCATCTTGAGGTGAAGTGATCTGCACCAAAACTGTCTGACAGTGATGTGATGGCCCCATGCCTAGTTTTTTATCTCATGGTACCATTTTTTCATCACTTGGAAAAAGAAATAGAATATGGAGCCCCTCTGAATAGGTGAGGGGCAATAGGACACCAGAACTAGGCTCTACAAGATAGAGAAAATTAGAAACATATAAGTAGGGGAATGATTTTTATTGATAACAAAATAGGGAATACAAAGGATAATATCGAAGGAAAAAATTCCTAGGATAAAATTTCATACATCATTGTTAATCCCTATGCTAGGCTCAACAACAGCGGTGCTCGAGGGAGTAGGCTGTCAAAATCATGGGTTCGGTAGCTTCCACTCTTCGTTCTTTTCCACCTCGAGACCGTGGATCTTTCTAGCAGTGAAAAGGTGACCCAAAACCTTCAGATGCTCAAGTAAATGTAATTTGACATCCCCTTTCTAGATGGATTTCCACCAAAAATGATTGAGCTCGGAGGGGCAGAAACTGTTCTTGTGCACGTCCACCATGGTAACGTATTCAGTCGGAAGATCTCTACTGATGGTCGTTGCAAGAAGGTTTTGAGAAACCCCCATGCAAGTCTCAGACAGAGACCCAAAGAAGCGTCATAACCCCTCTATGCCTCGAGCACATAGGCTTGCTTTTCGGTGGAGTAAAACCCTTCGAGCCTAGCATTTTCACGGGCTAGAGACTCAATAGACTCCTTCGACTTTGATAGCTTCTCCAAAAGTTTCTTTACCTCTACCTCGCGATTGGAGGAAACATTATCAAGCTTTTCTTGAGGCTTCTTCACTTTTACCTGGCGACTGGAGGCAGCGTTCTCAATCTCCTCCTGAAGCTCCCCCACCTTGACTTAGAGCTCTTGGGTGTGGCTAGAGGTGGCCTTAGCCCCCTTGTCATGGGTAGCCTTGGCCAAGAACTCCCGAAGGATGGAGTCTATGGTCCCCATTGAAAAATCCACCCTGGGGATCTTAGCAAGTGAGGGATCGAAGGGTCCCAAAGATACGAGACTACCCTTCCCCACATTGTTCCCAGAATTAGCATTGGGCTTGGAGAAGGTTTAGTCATTGGTTTTTTTCCTTCTAGAGGAGGGGCTAGGACATGCAGATCACTCACGATCCCTCTTGGAACCAATCTCAGTTTTGTTGCCCATAGGAGAAGATTGATGTGGGGGAATGGCTTTGTGCATATTTCGTTGGGACACGGAATAACCTCCTCCTCCTCATTCTCTTCAAACCCAACCACATCGTTTCTGAAGCCCACTATAGTAAAAATAAATAAGGGTGAGTAAAATGAATATAAAATCAGGACAATGAGTAAAGAAAAATCTTGAAATGTTGCAAACACCTTCACTCAATGTGGGTAGCTTCTTTAAAAACATTTTGGGTTTTGACGGAAGGTGGCTCAGTTTGTCGTGTTTACACATATGGCTTCAAAGAGCTACTACCTTCAGCTTTTTTAGATTTTTGGAAGCCTTTTCCTCCTCGTTCGAAGGGGCCTTCCTCTTCTCTTTACAGAGTTGGCTACCCTCGCCCCATTTCTTCTTCTTATTCTTCTTATTCTTTTCGAAGAAGGATACACTCAAAGAATCAGTGAGGGGAGGTGGATTTATCAAAATGGGGAACTGTTCGTATACCCACTTCTCATTTACCTCTGAGGGTCAAGTGTAGCCAAATGCTTGCTTCCCGTAGAAAACCAGAACGTCTAGGGACTCTGCCAAGAGTTTATCCCTATCTTCCTTCAACCTCTTGGGTACAGAATACATGGTAGCGTTCTCGTACTTGGGCTTCAAATGCCATTGAGGGACCCAGTCACACTCTACCTCGCATTTGAAAGTGTAAATAGGAGGTTTGTGTCATTTCTTGCAATTGAAGGAGATCTAGATGGGGTGATTCGATGATCTGTTACTAAGAGTGAGGATAACCTTGATTTTTGTATCTCCTTTTATAACGTTCTTGCTCTGAGACAAGTAGTAGAATGACAAAAAGAGCTTATGCGAAGGGGTGATATGCATATTATGGCACTGGGTCATGAACACCATAAGGTAGGTTATGACATTCGAATGGAGTTGAGCTAGGTTGACTTTATGCTCTTCGAGAAGCCGAGAGAGGATTGGGGAAAGCAGAAAACATAATCCAAATTTTAGATACGGCTCATAGAAGAGGCATCTCCCGGGTTAAGGGCTTCTAGGAGTTTCGTCATCTCAAAGGACCTCCAGCCTGAGGTCCATGAGAATCTTGACCATACAAGGGAGCTTATTGAGTAGATTCTGGATCTCTGGGGAAATTCGCTGGGGACTCTCTATAGCATGGTTAAGAATCTCCTCCTAAATGAAGAACCTCTCCTCCTCGTCCTTCTTAAGTACCACCTCCCTTAGAACCCTTTCCTTCGATACTACCCACTTCTGGAAGTAACCCCTATGTCGCAGAGGATATTGGGCTGAAGTGTCTCTATCTACCCCTTAAGAAAACCCCATATTGGAGTTGGAAGAAGGAATGGCACTAGAGGTTTCCAAGCGGGAACTGTCCCTTCTACCGGTGGCGGAAGTAGCCAGAAAATACCCCAAAATTCCTCCTTTAAACCCCGATGGTGTTTGTGACATTTATAAATAGAGAAATAAAGGGGGAATAAAGGGGGGAAATGGAACTTACTGGTGATTTGGCAGGATTTCTGATGGAAGTTCTCTAGAAGTATGGCGAAGCGCTTTGAGGAAGAAGAAGAGCCATTGAGGAACTTGGGAAAATGACTAATGCCCTTTGAAGGAGGTTTATATAAAAATTAAAAATGGTAATGATTATCTTGGGCTGCGAAAAATTGAGTAAGAACGAGGAATGATGGGCTCAAGTGAGCAAAAGATTTCCCGCATTAATGGGGGAAAGAGATGCACGTGGAATCCAAAATGGACGTCACTCGCCCAGAGAGATAAGTAAGTGTCACAGGCTTTGCATCCTTTAAACTTCTCTTGCTCAAGCCCTCTCAGAAATATGAGATCGAGGCCTCCCTATGTCACGGTATCGAGGCCAGCAGCTTCGGGAAAAAACATATTTGAAGGTTGAACCCATAACCTTCGGGCCTTAGTTAAAATAAGAAAGCTGAGGGTCGAACCCTTAGTGAATAAATCAATTCGAGGGTCGGACCCTAAACCGACTCCAAGGCTGAACCATTGATCCCTCAAAGGGCTCGAAGTTCACATTATTTAACCTAAGATGAGTTTGGAGGTCAAATCCTTAAACCATAAAGGGGTTTGAAGTTCACATCATGTAGCATAAGATGAGTTCAAAGATCAGATCCTTAAACCATCCAGGGGCTAAAATGTCACATCTTTTAGCCTTGCATGAATTCAAATGAACCAATTTGAGGGTTGAACCCTAAACCGACATGAAGGTCAAATCAATAACTCATCGAAGGGACTCGAAGGTCATACCCAGTAGCCTAGGATGAATTCAAGAGTCAAACCCTCAGCTTTTTAGGGGCTTATTGATAGTGTAATACTAATACTGAGCCCGAGTGACTTATTTTGCCGGCCCAGGTTCAATAAATTACCCTCGAGCTTATACCCTTTGGGTAATATCCATTGGGCTGGCCCAGGGAAAACCCTGGTACTTTCTCCACAAGAAAAAAAATAGTTGCCCTACCTACCGACCTATATAACAAAAAGAGTTAACACTTAAAACTTAATTGTTCATTCCTAATCTAAAGGGAATTGTCTAACTTTGGCATCAAAGAATTCCCCCCCCCCGGATAACTCTGGGGGCTTTTTTTATAGATTCCTTCCAGGCGAGCAAGCGACTTATCAGCGGCTGTTCGGTGGCAAATCACTATCCTAATGGTTATGTCACATAGTGTGATCGGTGGTCAACACTTCCCCCAATTTGTCACATAAGGGTGCTCTCATTTTCTTCCATCGTTACCGCCTCCGTAATTAGGGAAGTGAAACAATGGCCCCGCTACTATGCAGTTCTATTCATTCCCCGTAAATATTTACATCCCAAGCACTCCACTATGAATGCTTCTCCTTAGGCCAATAGAGGCAAAAGAATTCGCACCATATGCTTGAAGCTAGGGTTTTAACGATGAAAGTTGAATTACGCCAACCCTAGTAACTACTAAACTATCTTATATCATAACATATCGTGCTCTAGTCCAGCTCACTAGCATTCAGTCATCGGAATGGTGACTCGCAACCCACATGCATACACTCACACGGTCAACAGACCCTCGCTTCCCCTATTACTCTAGCGGCACTTTCCAAGGGGATACCAATAAATGAGCTATTAGACATAGACTCTTATATATAGTAGTAGGGATTTTGGACTTGAAAAGGGCCCAAAAAGGGTACCAAAACCCTAGCAGCCGTTTGGCACGAGTCATGCTATAACACACGGCCCGTGTTGCTCAGCATGGCACGACCCTTGAAATTCATCACGGGCCACTGGCTAGGCACTTTTCTCGGCATTCCTGAGCATACGGTTGGGCCATTCATCATGGGCTGCCGGCTGGGAGCACCTTCCTAAGCATTTGAACGACACGATTCATGTAGATCTGCATTGGTCACCAGCCTGATGTGTTATTTACTCTTCTAAATGGTGCGGGACATGTATATTCTTGTGCGCTGCCAAATGGGAGTCAATTTCCTTGAAATTGATGGCGCGGGTGTGTAATCGTTGTAGCTGGTCTTCGCTTATTTGAACTTAGTTTTGCACTAGTAGTACCAATACTTAGCCGCACGAGGCACTTTGCAAGCACGAGTCATGCTGCTCTATTCGGCCTATGCTAAAGCTTCCTGGCACTATCCTTGTCGGCTGGCACAGTCCGTGTAGTATTGTACTGCCGTTCCAGTTCTTCCTTGGTCAATATTTGACTCCTTTTTTCTCTGGGCTTGGTTCCATATACTACCATATTTTGACTCATGGCCTTCTGTCTACTACCATTCTTGCGACCGACCTATCTACTACCACCCTTGCGGATGGACTTCTACAAACTACACCAAAGTGCTTACGAGAAATCTAACAAATAATATCACAAAACAAGATCTAGATATGCTCTTAAGGACATAACATCCATTAGGTCTAATCAGTCTACAAAACTAAGGATTTAGACAAGAAAATTGACAATGGCTATCCAGACCCCTTGTAGTGTAAACCCGACTAAAACTAGCAATAAAGCAACTAAAACATAATAAGAAACGTGTCAAATGCATTAGTTAACACATTTGTTTGGTTCAGCTTATTCCTCCACACTTAGTTCAACACAAAAACATGCATATAACCCACATACTTCCGCAAAATATTTTTAAAAAAATTAAACTTCATGCTTCCCACATACAACACATCATGCTAATAAAAGAAAGTAAACACATATTTCAAAGAGTTACCTAAAATTGGAGGCTAGGAGATGATAATCACATAAGAAGAAGCAAAGAGTGCTCTTCCTTGAGAGAAAGTGTCTAATATTTGAATTCCTGAAATCGTGAAGTGGGGATGGATGTTTTTAAAGTATTTGGAGTAGGTTAAATGACCTTTATGGATGGGAGAAGGTAATCTTAATTCAGATTCTGAAAATCAAAGATTTTATACAAGTGGGTTGTTCAGGAGAGAGGAAAAAAGGAGAGAGTAATGGTTTAGGCAAAAATTGAAACTTTTGGAGTAAAACCTTTTAATGAGTTAATGCTTAAAGTATGTGTTAATGTTTGGTGTAGTACCACTGACACTAACAAATTTAGGGAAGAAGAAATCTACGGAATTAATAGGGCAAAAGTGCTTGTTTTGGCAAAAATTTAATTCTGCCAAAATTCAGTAATTCTGCTTGTTTGTAGTTTTTTGCATACTGGAACAAGGCATGGAACGACTCATTCAATATGAAGGTCTCATTCCATATTATCTTACACGGGCCATGTACCTTATATACCCGTGCTCCCCAGCACCTTCATTACTCTAACACTTTTCATCCGAATCATATTTCCTTCTAACCAAATACACGAGACTCGATCTTAGGCTAAAGAATCTACTAGAGTTGCACACAAAATCCTTTGTCACATGAAAACAAGCTTGCAAAATTCAACTACCAAAAACATTAAAACAAAACAAGGCAAAACACTGTATAATTATTGTCGTCCTCATGACTTATTCTTCATGCATTCTAAATTTTTTTAAAACTACCATTGGGTCTCCGGAGTCGCTATCCGCAACTCCACCTATGATGACATCTTTGTGAAGGCCTCCACAAAGTGTTACCCTTATCTTCATGCTCTTTGTCCATAATAGAGAGTGTATGTCCATTCTTAGCTAATGTCGACTCCTTAGCCATTTCCTTGGGTTTAGGAGGTGGCCTAAGAGATTTTAAATCCTCGTCACTCTCCATCAACCACTGCAAGTTAGTGAGCATAGAAAAGAAATTCATGATAGAAAGATCATCACTAAACTCATGCATGACATAGGTGTCATCAACATCATTTTCACAATTAAAGCTCAACACATAATTTCTCTCATCACTCTCATCACTCTCATCAAGGCACTCATCATCATTAATCATGCAAGGATCATCACATTGAGAAAATTCATCACACAATGTTAGGCCATTGCATGCAAAAGAAGAAATATGTGATTCATTTTGGTTAGTGTTCCCAAATGAAAATCTGTTTTTGTCCTTGATATGCTTAAGAACGGTCGCCCCAATAAAACTCGAGGTTCACCTCTATCGTGCACTACATCAAGGACATAGAAGTCCACCGGGAACACTAGATTGCCTACCCTAACCATAACATCCTTATCTATACCTCTAGGGATAACTTGGGAATGGTCGGCTAGTTGTACAATCACCTTAATATCCCTAAACTCACCTATGTTAAGATTCTCATGTAGACTAAACTGGATAACCTTGATAGTCATAGCATTCTCCACCAATTTACCTCCTAGAGAATATGGATTCAAAATATTCTGGGGCCATCACACTTCTTAGGTATGTTCTTGTGAGCTAAAGTGGCTACTCCCTATTTTCAATTGACATACTTTTGTAGTTGGTTTGTTCCTTCGTTTAGTGCAAGCATTTTTCAATAATTTATCATATAAGGGAACTTTTTCAATGACATTAAGAATTAGAATGCTAACCTCAACCTTCTCAAAGACTTGGCGAATTTGAGCTTCGTTGGTTGCCACCATTGTCCTATTCCGTAGAGCACTAGGAAACGGTGGCGGGGGTTTGACCCTTGCCTCGGTGGTGGGGAGATCTTTTGAGGGATCCTCCCTAACTACTAGTTCTTCATCTTCTAGATTGTTCTTATTGTTTTCCACAAATTTGTCATCCTCTTATGCATATCTCCTTCCCCTTTCTCAATTTCAAGGCACTTATATTGTGTGGATTCACCCCGGGTTGGGACAGTAGTTGACCTGCCCCCTCCCGAGGTCGCTCATAAATAACTTTTTCATGGGATATCTACTAACTCGAGGGGGGGATGACGATCAAAGATAGAATTTGTAATGTTGCTCCCGTTTCTATTAATATACTACCAAGAATTGTTTATAATGGCAAGTACCGGGGTCGCCCACAGAGACAATAGGAATCTAGTAATCTACTAAACACAACCATGGACTGGTCGTCAATCCGACCACTTGTTAGGAATAAATAGTGTTGTGAAAATAACCATTGTGGAGGATTTTCAACTATCAACTACAAGCATGCAATAAAAAGAATAAACAATATAAACAAGCACTCAGGGAATATTTGCATAACCTGGTTGAAGTTATTTCAATCATCGATTTCATCTAATACAAGAACTGAACCTTATTCTAGTATTTGTGTCACATGGTGCGGACAATGGTCAAAACTCCCCCCTATCTTTCACATAGAGATGCGCATATAAAAGTTTCCATAAGTCTCGCCTCCGCAACTAAGAGAGCGCAACAATGGCTATGGCACATTGCACAGGTTTGTTAATCCCCCATGCGATTAAGTCTCGGGTGGATCACCACAAACAAAACTACCCATATGCCTAAAAAGGCAAAGGAAGTAGCCGTCTTATCAATGGCTTCTAGGATTAACAAAATAACCCTAGTTTTCTTACTACTCTATCTCTACCTGCAAACCTTCATACCTCTTTAGTCGGCTAACTAGATGCATGGTCGATCGTGATGATTAACAAAGGTAACCTTCGTGCACAAGCTCAGTTTCGGACTATCACAGCCCAAGCGCATCCAGGTTTCCTTAACCGGAGAGTAGCAATAGTGCACCAACATTAAAGTAGACTCTATTGTGTGCCAACAAAGTGTTACTTTCATGCAATTCATAAGAATATTAAGAGCAAACCAACATAATGATCACAAAACATATAGAAATAGGTAGATCTAGAAATCTCACAAAATAAACATCAATACATGAATACAAATATAGTCCCCAAGTAAGATCCCTACTCCCTAAGAATTGAACTCATGTAAGTCATTGGATTCAACACTTTTGGGAAAAAGAAAGATGAAAATAAACAAACTAGAGGGAAGTGAGGGTGTTTTATCTCTCTAGCCACCTACTAAAATCTAAAAATGAGCATAAAATTAAACCCTAGTAAACAAAGGTCCATATATGTAGTAGTAGGGAATTGACCTAAAAATAGGCCTAAAAAGTAGCCAAAAACCCTAGAAACCGCCAGAGTTTACGCCGGTGCGTGTCTTGGCATGGGCCGTGCCACACATACTGGACGCGCTATGTGTCACCCAGTGCAGGCCGTCGGCCAGTTCCTCATTTTCTTGTTTCTGATGCTTGCCATGCATCATTTTACGTGACCCGTCTGCTGGAACCTTGTTTTACTCAGAACTTTGGCATGCCCCATGTAATTTATCAAACCCAGTGTGCTGGTCTTGGCATTGGTGACTTGAAACGGCACTGGATGTATAAAACGGAAAGTCCTGCCCCATACTTAGCCATTTTTGGTTGAAAAGAGGGGAACCTTATGCCGAATTTTGGCATGTCCCCTTCCAAGTGATACGGTCCATGCCAAGGCCCTCTGACACGGGCCGTTCCGACTAGTGCAAGAGATGTGCTAGTTTTTTGTCTGCGCCAAGCATGTGTGGTCTGCGCCGGCCATGGCTGGTTCTCATAGCTAACTTCTTCGCTCCACTATGGGTGAACATTTGGTCTGATTTGGGAATTATTGTAGTCGATTTTATACCGCTCGAGAAGAAGAATCCAATGGTGATTCTTCTCAATTTTTTTCCAGAACTCTGTGCAATCTTGAACAACAATCCCTTCATTTCTTCTTCTTGAACTTTGACTCCGCCTTTCTTGGTCTCAATTCCTTCTACTACTACAATTCAAAGTTCATGGCCTTCAATATACTACCATCCATGCGAATGACCTTTGATATCTTCTACCATTCTTGGGAATAACCTTCAAATATCTACTACCACCCTCGCGGATGGCCTTCCACCAAAAGAAAATGAAAAAGCACTCATAGGCAACCTACTTATGAGACCGAAGAGGAAGATCTAGGTGCCCATGAATACCAAGTGTCCATTAGTTTCAATTAAGTCTACAAAATACGGGATTTAAACATGAAAACCAAAAGTGGTCGTCCAAACAAAAGATGATGATAAATGAGTTAAATGCATCGGCTAACGCATGCATAATGGTGCACACCAATCCCCCCACACTTAAACCTTTACTCGTCCTCAAGTAAACAAAAATGAGAAAAGATCTAAGAAAAATGTAGCATGCAAAGATCAGTT
>JAULKK010330331.1:0-10934 GCA_032355705.1 Rubia peregrina | reverse complement strand
TGGAGCATCTAACTATCCAGCAGGTAAAACATCTATAACTTGCATCAACCAGAAATGTAATGTCCTAGCCAACCAAAGTCTACCAGTCTAAAACCGTTCACAGAGAACGCCGAGAGTAAATCGACAAGACTACTCCGACTTGAATTTCTTTTATATTTATTTATATATTTCACCTATTTAGAGAAAAGACTGACTAACAGTTAAATATCTATCACGAAAAACCTCATTTAATTTACTTTTCTGATTAAATTATAATTATTTATATATTATAATACATTTTAATTTTTTTAAAGTTATAAAAAATTTATTGTAATAAATAAAAGTAACATAAATCACCCCATTAATTATCTTAATTATTAAATGATTCCAACTAACTATTCAGTCAAAAAGGTGACTTTGTGATATATTTAAGTTATCCGTTATCTGAAAACTTTCAATAATACACAAATCTTATGGATAACTACCAACATGTATGAGTTAAAAGTAATAACAACGTAAATTAATAAAACAGTTCTACGAGACTCTTTGATTAAACCTAATTGGATAGATTGCCTCTTCTCAATACTAGCTATGCAATAATAATACTCCATAGTATAGCTGTATTATGAAATATAATGGATAAACTTTAGCTAGTAATTTAAGTTTTTTTAGTTTTTGCCTGAAAATTAATTCAGCTATTGATATTATAAATTGAGTCCGTCTCTTGAAAGACAGTCTTTCCATATACATATGAAAATACCATCTTTTCCAAGACTTTACCTTATAAATTTTATATTTATATTTATAAATTTATATTTTTATTTCTTCAAATTTACAGTTTAAACCCCGATCTTTCCATAACTTATGGAAATACTGTTTTCAAGAGACGGACTCTTGTTTTATATCACCTAATCTATTATATTAGATTTAATATTTTTATGCTAAATATATTACTAAAATAAGTATATTAGAATATGTGTGGATTTGAATTTAGATATATTTATTTATATTTAATTTATTTTTGAATTTAGATATATTTATTTAAATTTTGGATTATATATATTTTCATAAAGATGATTATTTTTTTCTTTTTAATTTGAATATTTCCTTTTTTTCATTTATGTATTTGATATTGTTTTATATCACCTAATCTATTATATTAGATTTAGTATTTTTATGCTAAATATATTACTAAAATAAGTACATTTGAGTATGTGTGGATTTGAATTTAGATATATATATATATTTATAATTTATTTTTAATTTTGATATATTTATTTATATTTCATTTAAATTTAGATATTTATTTATCTATTTTATGAATATTATATAATTTTAATATATGTGTAGATGAATATCAAATAAGATTTTGGATACCTTACATCAAATCCCTTACCATATTTGAATTTTTAATTTAATCGGAGTGATTGTAAAACTCACTAGTCTTATAATATATTTTGATGAACTATTTTTTGGATAGATACACATTCATCCAAAATTTGATATAGTGTTTATGATTTCAAAATTTGATTATGATACAAAAAAATATTTGCAATCAAATGTAGCCGTTGTGTTTAAGAAATAAACATTCCTAATCATTGAATTTTAATATAAAATATTATTTTGGATGAGAGAATAAACATGTTGGTTTCATATTTATATAGTCAATATAATATAAATTTTAATTTGTATGATATTGGTATTTTATAAAATATAAATAAAATGCAACTGTTTTTTTTATTAGAGATGGTGATGTGACGCTAAAGAAATGGTTCTCAAACATCATTTCATTGCTGGTTGTTGGTTATTATATAATTTTTTAAATCAAATTTAATGATGTAACATATAAGAAGTGCTCGTTAACTCCAATACCAGTGTAGATGCTCTAGCGTCCGAACACTGAGAAAAACCAAGACTTGTACTCATCCGTGCAGCATGCAATATTCCATATGTTACCATGGACATTATTTGACAATCACATGTAATTCTCATGCAGATTTGAGTTTAACGGAATCAAAATTAATTTAATTCAACAAATATCATCAGTTTCAAGACGGTTGGACATATATTTATTATATCATGCAGAAATTAAATAATGAAAGTTGAATGAGTGGTGTATATCTATCCCACAAATTAAAAGTTGTTGTCCTTTAGACCCAGCCCAAGACTCAGTCACGAATCGGGCAAAGCCGAGCCACGTCTAAAGTGGGGAAGACACCTGTGAGCGATCCCGAGATTCTACCAACCGTGATGCAACCCATGATCTGAAACCCTAACAATGTAGAGCCATGATTGTGATCCACTATAAATATAGAAAGAGCAGCACTGGCTCAGTACTAATTCTCTAGAGGGAAGAACTGACTTGATCGTCAGAGCACTTTCCCCGGAATCACTTCTGGGATCTTTCTTGTAGGCTCACGCTTATAATACAGTGATCGCCAGCTACCTCACCTGACCGGGAATACAACATCATTGGCACCGTATGTGGGGATGAAGAAATTTTGCTTTCTGTAAGTCCTTCTTTCCCTTCAGGGTAACCATAGTTTTCACCAGAAGCAAAAGGAGCCAGCATCATCATACACTAGAACGAATAGCTACGCGTAACTATAATATGCATCCCAATCGGTATCAAGAATACATTCCCTGCCATGAATAAGAGCATATTAAAGAAGACCCAGATGAAGATGAAGAGGAGGCCGAATCTCCCAATACAAATAAAGAAAAGGAGAGGAAAGCTTTTGCAACATTCTTGGAAGCTAATATGGAGTATATTTATAACCAGTTACTAGCCCCTATCAAGCCAAACCCCATAAAGAAAAACAAAAAAGTGAGTCAGATGCATGAAATTCTTAATAACGAAGAGAAATTAAGGTATATATTGACAGAACATGATACAAACTGGTCACCACTAGCATCACATCTTCGTGATTTCAAAATGGCAAAAGATTCAAACTATCGTAGCATGTGAAAATCTATGATGGGACAACTGACCGCATGGAATTCTTACATTCCTATCACAATAGTATGCGATTTCGTGATGCGATTTCGTGATGCGAAAATTGAACTGCTATGCAAAACTTCTCCTATTTTCTTTTCTGGGAAGCGATTAGATGGTATGATAACCTACCAAGTGGTAGCATTCGGTCTTGGGCATAGTTGTCAGACTTATTTTTAGGACACTTCTATCAAAAGCAGAAATTTAACAAGATGATAGCAGACTTAAACAATATAGCCTAGCGAAGCGATGAAAGTCTGACATATTACAACAATAGGTTCATTATTGAAAGTTTGCAAGTACATAATCTAACTTACCAATCATCACTAGTTGTATTCTTGGGAGGTATACGATCAGAAGAATTTTACAAAGAGCTCTCTAAAAACATGCCTGGGAGCCTAAGAGAATTGCAGAAAATGATTGAAAGGCATGTCCGGATTTAAGAAGCAAACAACTGCAAAATAGAGCACGAGAAACATGAAAAAAGATAATGGAAGATCCACAGAGGGGCTTTGTGAAAAAGGGAAAAGAGAATGCCCCTTTCAAAGGAAAAGACTCAATGGTGCAGATGGCATCATTTTCAGAAACACCATTGACGAAATCACGAAAGGAAATTTGGCAGGCGAATAGGGAGTTGTTTCACAAACCCATGCCAATGATAACATCACCAGAGAAATGGTCTAGGTAATACTACTGCACTTTTCACAGGGACCATGAAGACGACATTGAATACTGCAGAGACTTGAAAAGGCAAATAGAAGAGAATCTGAGAAATTGTCAGTTGAGCCAATACAATAAAGAAAATGGAGGAAATCATTACAAGGAAGCCAACAAAGCGGGGAATGTCCTGGAAAAATCAAGGCACGGTGAATACGCAAAACAAGAATCAGAAAATGACAGCAGCAGTATGTTATGAAGATAACTTGGTGAACGATGGTGTAAAGAAAGTAATTCTCTTGATCCATGGATTAACATAATCTCTATATAACAACGCCTGGAAAGCTAAGGCTAGATACTTCCCACCACAAGAATCGACTGAAAAAAGACTTTGCTGCAATGAGACGATAATGTTTAACTAAAAGACGTAGTTTCCAATGTTTCACCTTAGAATGACCCGATGGTTATTATCGCTATGATTAGAAATTCCACAGTCCACAGGGTATTCGTTGATGATGGAAGTGCAGTCGAAATTCTATTCATTGATTGCTCTGATAAACTTGGATTCAAGCGAACTGATTTGAAAAAGTATACATCCTCTCTTATAAGCTTTACAGGATGAGCGGAGACAACTTTGGGCAACATACAGCTACCAGTTACCATAGTTGAGAATGACCGAAATTGCACCATCATGTGTGACTTTGTTGTCATGGACACACAAAACCCATTCAACGCTATCACAAAGATACATTCACATGGACTGTGTAGAACATAGGAGGATTCAATCCAGACATAGCAACTCAATCTCTATGATATACAGCGACACGACGCCTAAAAGTTGAAGAAAATCAACCTTTTAACCATCATTTTCCAACAGATTTCATGGTTATCCTTTGGAGAGATGAATGGTAGCCATGATTTGGAGTCAAAGTCGGAATCGATAGATTCATTGTTGGTAACCAGCATTCGCCGTCAGTTAGAAGGGTTTGTCGGCGCGTTTCGTTGAGTCACCTTTTTTCTTTCTTCATCTGTGTAGTTAAGGAAACAAACAATATAAGCTACCAGAGTGGTTTCGAGTTTGAAGGAGTTTATATAAAGTAAAGGCTTCAAGTTGCACACACTAAATTTGAGCTTCTAGGATGAAGAATAATCGAGTTAGAATCATTTGTAAATTACACAGAGTTTTTATTATTAAATTAGTCAATGGTAACTGCCGGCTTGTTCGTTGGTAGCTTAGTCAAATTGTCGGTGGTGTTCACTGGCATTATGAGGGTTTGTCAGTGGATTCATCAAATATTCACGATGAGTTCACCAACGGTCATGTCAATTTGTTAGCGGTCGATGAATTTAGTAGGAATATGTGATTTTCAATAAGTTGGTTGGGTTGCAGGCATTCAACGGTCGGGGTACGGTGTTTTGGGAAGCATAAATTGGGCTTGAATATGCACATGTTTAATGGATAAAATTTGTTCCTAGGCCCATTTTAAAGCTTATATATAAATAATAAAACATCATATAAAAAATAAAATAAAAATATTAAAAATAAAATAAAGATAAATATCAAATTTCAAATACAATACTGTACATCAAATTTAATAAGCAAACATCAAATTTAAATAGTTAAACATCAAATTTTGAAATAAATAAAATAATAAATATAAAAAATACTATACATATAAAATAAATATAGTAAGTCTCAAGAAAGACGTCCTGTCCATAAGCTTATGGATATGCCATGGACTATTTTGCAAAATGAGATTTTTGGTAATTAATAAAAATTAAGTTTTTATGAAATAGAAAACCTAATTCCCCTTTGCTCTACAACTTTTCTTCTCTCTCTCCAACGATTTATCTCTTCTCTTTTCGGCGGTTTCTCTCTTCTCTTTACGTTGTTCTCAACCTTTTCTCCACCTCTTCTTCGTTTCTACATCGCCGCTCATTTTTGCCACTTCTCTGCGTTTCTCCTCCTCTTCTTTTTGTTTCTTTGCCTCTTCTCCGTGATTCTCCATTTTCTTTTTTCTTCGGCATCCCCGGTGGTTTATTTCTTCATCGCTTGTTGCATCGTTCACTAGATGAGGTATGTCATACATTTAGGATTTGTTTCCGATTGTATTATTGCTCAATTTTTGTTCTATTGTTTAGATTTGGTATGTTCTTTATTTTTTTGAGCGTTAGGCATCGATTTTTTGTGTTTTGAGTTAATTTGTTTGTTTTTCTATGTTTAGATTTTGAATTGTCCTCTCGTTACAAAAAAAACTTGACATTTGTTTGTCTTGAATTACAAGCTGCATTCGTTTACTTATATATTGTAGATATTATTATCCGACGTGTACATGTTATTCATAATATAAAATGATTTTCTTCTTCTTTTGTTACTGATTGTTCATTTTGAATTCTGAGCTGCATCTGTTTACTTATATGTTGCACTTGTTAGTATTCTATATGTACTTGTTAGTTATATTGTTTATGACCTTTTGTTTTCATTCATTGTTGATTGTACGTTTTGAATAACGAGTTACATCTGTTTGCTTATATGCTACATCTGTTAGTATCTAGTGTGTACTTGTTAG
The DNA here is from genome assembly GCA_032355705.1 of Rubia peregrina. Taxonomy (NCBI): domain Eukaryota; kingdom Viridiplantae; phylum Streptophyta; class Magnoliopsida; order Gentianales; family Rubiaceae; genus Rubia; species Rubia peregrina. Next base: position 4,733 of record JAULKK010330331.1, on the reverse strand, counting down.
TTGTGTAGTGTATGACTTATTTTTTTTAAAAAAAATTGTTGTTGGTTGTTCATTTTGAATTAGGAACTGCATTTGTTTACTTATATATATATATATTGAATATGTTAGAATCCAATATGTACTTGTTAGTTTTATTGTGTTTGAATTTTATTTCATTGTTGATTATTTTTTGTTTTTGAATTACAAATCGAACCTGTTTACTCATATGATGTAACTTTTAATATTCAATGTGTATGACTTTTTGCATGAGTTAGATATAAACTTGAAGTGGTATAGAATCACACAATATTGAACAATGAACTCCAAAAGACATTTCACCACGAGCTTAATTTAGATGAAGCTAACACTGGACTTAAGGAATTTGAAGATGATCTATCTTTGAAGATTAATAATTAATTCATTGTATTAGAGATTGTTAGTTAATCTAGATAGGAAGACTATTGTAATTGAAAGTTCCATAATAGATTTTTTTGTTATGAGCACTCGTATGATTTATCCCGTATCTTCCCCTTTGTTCAAGTGTTGAGAGTTCTTCTCACGTATGAAACCAACAAAATTTGCATAATTTCTCTACAAAGTATGCAATGCTTTTGCATTTGTTGTTTTCATGCCGATAAGACTTTTAGTGGCATCTCTTTAATTGAAATCAGGAAAATTTACTCTCGTGTTTGAAAACAAATAGAAGTTTTGATGTAATTAGTACACATTATAAGTTAACAAATGAAGTTCATATGATTTTTAAAAAATTAGAACATTATTTAACCTCTTTTCTATAGCATAATATAAGAAATACTAGTTGCAGGCTAACATATGTATGTTTTAACAAAACAAAAACAATTCATAAATTATGCACTACATCCTAAAAAAAGTTTTCCCATTCATAAAAAAATTGACATTTTAAAATCAGGTGTGTGTTTTTGTTTAAACAGTACATGTTTTGAAGTAATCAATGTACAGTTACTATGACAATTTTAATAGTAAAATTTTAACTTAATTCATACATGATCTCATGAAAAAATTTCACAATTAATATTCACAGTTCTAATAAAAGGTACATGTTTGAATACAAACGATATTTATTGTAAGGTAACAGGTGCATAGTATATACGAAAATTTTCTGCAGAATTTATTTCATTTTCAAATATTTGCCACACGTGTTTTACATGTTCATATTAGCAGAATCCATACATTGACTGCTTCAGAGATTTCATTCATGTCCAATTCTACAACATAAACTCCGCATTTACAGTAGTTACCTTATTGTGTATAGTTCGGAAGATAAAGATGTATAGGACGTGACATTCATTTGATTTGAACTGAATTCATTCATATGCAGTGAGTACGTGATTATTTTGTTGATTTCAATTTTGATTAGGTTTTCTTCATTGAGAATCTGAACATCTTATAGATCGTTTCGTAATCGGAGATCGATCTTTCCATTGAAGGATTGAATTTTAGTGGATTAATCGAAGTTGCAAAGAAACAGAGAAGGAGAAGGAAAGGTAAGCAATATAAAGAAGAAGAAGAGTGATCCGCCTCCTCTTGGGTTCGTCAAACTACAGGGGATCAATTAAACGGTGTGGGCCGTGTCATTTTTGCTTAGTTGAACGGTGTGGGCCGTGTCAAACTACAGGGGTTCGTCAAACTATTGCGCCAACATGAAAGTAGACTATGGTGTGTGCCAGTCTTAGTGTGAAAATTATGCAATTAATAAGAACATGACGAACAAGCCACATTATAATCACAAACATATATAAATAGGTATATCTTCGGAATCTCACAAAACAAACATTAATTCATGAATACAAACCTAAACTCCAAGTAAATAAACTAATCCCTAAGCATTGAACCCAAATATTTCATTGGATTTAATGCATTTTAGCAGAAGGAAATTAAAGAGAAGAATAGAAAAGATCCTAGAGAGAAGAAAGAGTTCCTTTCTCTCTCTAGCCTACTCTCGAAGTATAAAAATGACCATAAACTTAAACCCTAGTAGAGATAGGTCCATATATATAGTACTAGGTAATTGGGCCTTAAAAATGCCCAAAATAGGCTTAAAATCCCTAGCAGCCGCAATTGATGTTGCCAGTGGAAAATGGCGCGGGCCATGCAGGGTCGTGTCGGCATAAGAATCGTGACACGACATGGCCCATGTAGCCTTGTGCTGGTGCAGGCCACACGGTGTGACATGGGCTGTTTAGGGCCATGACGGCACGAGCCTCACAGATTGGCACGGGCCACCGGTTGGTGTACCATTTTGAACTTCTAATTTGAGCACCCCATGGTTTTTATCGCGCCTCGTTGACTAGAAGGAATTTTCGCTTAGTTGAACGGTGTGGGCCGTGTCATTTTTTACACCATGTGGGCTGGTATTCAAATTGAAACTTGAAACTACGTAGTCCGCGCCCATACTTAGCCTTTGGAGTGAACTTAGGGACACAGAAGGGACGACCGACACGACCCATGTTGAGGGGCTGTGGCATGATCCATGTTGTCTTGTAGGGGTTGTGCTATCCACCACCCCCTGGAACGGGCTATGCTAGCATGGCTTAGCTCATGCTGGGCTTCATACTGACCGATCGGCCGACCGACTGATTTGGCTGGTTGACTCTTGAACTTCAATTCCACCTTTCCCAGATCAACACCATTTACTACCACACATTTAGGTTTGTGGTCTTCTATCTACTACCATCTTTGCGAATGACCTTGAATATATTCTACCATATCAAATATCTTCTACCACCATTGTGGATGACCTCCTAAAAAATGAAGTAAAAAAATAATCACGAGCAACCTTCTAGTAAGCTCACAAAGGAAAATCTAGGTGCTTGTGAATACAAAGTGTCCATTAGATTCAATTAAATCTACAAAACTTGGGATTTAGACAGGAAAACCAATAATTGTCATCTAAACCCTATGTCGTGTAAACTTAACTAAAACTAGCAATCAACCAAACAAAAAGATAATAAATGTGCCAAATACATTGGTTAACGAATGGATAAAGGTTCACATCAATCCACCCACACTTAAATTTTTACTCTTCCTCGAGTAAACAAAAATGAGAAGAGATACAAGAGCAATATAGCTTGCAAAGGTAAGTTATCCAATACATTCAACTTATTACTAAGCTACCCTAGTTCCCCCAAATATTGTAAGAAACAACTCTCACTCTTCCCCAAGATGCTAAAGTAACCTATCCACCAAAAATACATAAAAGAAAAAAAAGAAAAAGTAAATTGATATGTGCTATACTAGCTTACTCCGCCGAATAAGCCGTCGAAGACAATCCAAGAGATGTTGATGAAGAAACCGCCAAAGAGGCCAAAAGATGTTCACAATTTTAGTTTCCGATTTCTCTCAATTTCTCTCATTTTCCCTGGGAGCCCATTCGGATTTTCATCCTAGCATTCACACATGTTGAGCTCACTTCTCATCCTTTTCCACACAGCATCTCATTTTACCTAGGTTTTTCAACCTAGTCAAGCCCATCCTCTCATTTTTTTCCCCAGGCCTTTCTTCCCATTTTTGCCTAAATTTCCCTTTTGGGTTTCCAACTTAGCCGGGTATATACATTTGTTTTAATTTTTTTGTGTAGCACAAAATGCCCTAAAGGTGGGTTTCATACTACATAAAGGTCTTGAAAAACAAAAAATTACACCGCCAAAATTTTCCCCAAAACATGCCCACAAAACAAGGAGATAACACCCTAAAGATCAAAACAACACACCACCAAAGTTCATCCAAAACATACCCGAACAAAATGACATAAAAAACATAATGGAATCCCGAGGTGAAAAACTCCTAAGTGTTTTACTACCCCCTCCCCTACACTTGAGCTTTGCATTGTCCCCAATGTAATTTAAATATGGAAATCATAAGTGAGGAAGAGAAAAGTAGTAGAACTCACTCATGTGACTCCGAAGGGTCCTCCCTCAAACGCCTTATCTTGCATCTCCACCTTCACTTTTCATGCCTCATTTCTTGTCTCTCAATGGGAATAATGTCCCAGAAACCATCAAGACTTGAGATATGGAATCCCCCAATCATTTGCTCGATAGCCTCCTCTTGGACATCCGCCCTTTCATCCATAATAGCGAACTCCTCCTTTACTTCTCGCTCGATGGAGTCCAACCTAGATCCCCAAACTTGCATGGTTCCCTCCATAGAGTCTAATCTAGTCTCGAACTCCTCCAGTTATAAACTCATCCCTCCTACCGCTTGACCGACCTCTTACACCAATTGGGTAGAACTTGCAAGTTGTTCCCAAAAAATGGGCAATTGGTCGAGGAAGTCCGCGGGTAGGTGAGTGCAGTGGTGCCCTTGATGGAATCTCACCATGCTCCTCCTCAATGTCTATGTCGGGGCTTGATAAGACTCTGTGGAAGTTTGTCTCAAACCACAGATCAAGTACTAGGAATAAATACTCTAATACAGTGTCTTAGTTGATAGCGATGCGCTCCGACTGTGGAAGGATTATGAAACTAAAGATTATGGAGCCATGATGTGTCCACTTTATATGGATACATTGGGATCTTTTTGTATTCATTTTGGTACACTTTGGTGCTTTGAAGACTATGTTTTACCTCAAATTCTTATTTTTGGAGTTGAAAGCAACTTTATCGCTTTTGACACTTATAATGAGGATTCTGTGAGACAAGGTATTTATCACAGACTTGAAGACATTGAAGACTCCATTATGAAGACTTGAAGACTTTTGAAGACCCGAAGAACGA
>JAULKK010330320.1:0-10935 GCA_032355705.1 Rubia peregrina | reverse complement strand
TTCAATAATGCCTCAGACTCAGCCAGTTGAGGCAATTTCTTAGCTTTCAAAGTAGAGTTCAACCCTCGCAGTTTGACTAGAGCCTTGCAATAACCAACACTGCGATCGGAGGTAGAAACTTTCTCAAATAAATTGAAGAAACACTTTATCTTAACGAGACAATCGACAAGGATTTGAGGGTACCTAGGTGAAGCAGAACCATTAGTCATCATCTTGTCCAGCTCGGAATGAAGCTTATTGGCTTCCTTTTCAGCGGCTTGTGCGAACTTCTCAGCAGTGCGTACACAGTTTTCAGCAGCTTCAAGAGAGACCATCATAGTTGCGCACTTCTCCTCGTTGGCCTGACATTTTTCTAGGAGTGAACCATCTCCCTTAGAGAACTGCACAACTCGCTCGCTAACAAGCTGAAGACTTTCACCAACGTTATGATAAAAATACACAAGAAAATATGACAGTTAGACATCGCAATAGAGGAACACCAAATCAAATCTAATCTAATTTTAAAACCTTTAACAAACATACCATGACCATTGTCTTATGGAGTGAAAGTTTAGACGTACCATCAAGTTATTGCTTCGAGGTGGAAGTTTTGGACGAGAATGGCTACTATGCCCCTTCTTCTCAGGGGGCTCCATGATGCCTGAAGATCCACCAGATTGCTCGGTTCTCTTCCTTCTTCCGGAGGTATCCTTAGCATTGTCATTAGCTACTTCTGCCCTTTCAATGGCAGCAGCTTCAGTAGTTTGTAATTAAGAATTGGCTTCGCCAATATTCTCCTGGGAAATTTCATCGCTAATGGCATCATTTTTTTGGAGGGGTGGGAGCTTCATCTCTTCATTCTCATCATAAAAAAAGTCCTCTCAACTGAATTTTTTGCCAAATCCATATCTGCAATCCATCATGCAACATAACTTAGACAAAGACATAGAAATAACGATATAATGTGAAGAATAAAAATTAAAAAGAAGTACGACAAGAGGAAATGACAAGATAACGGCAAACAAACATCTTCACTCTCAGAACCAGCATAGCGAAGACATATCGAATATTTGTTGAGTCTTAATACAACCTCAGAGTTAGAATTAAGACAAACTCTGGTCATAAGAAGTTTAGGTTTGGGAACATTATAGTTCCAAACTGGAAGGTTTTGTTCACTCCCACTACCAAGTTTTAAATAAATTAAAAATTATGCCACACACCATAGAGAAAGACTGGATATAAGGTGAATTCATCAGATGAGTTTGCCACCTTACGAAGCTGATAAAGACTATAGAATAGGTCAATGGAAAAAAGGAATTTGGGCATGCTCGCACACAAGATATAAAACAACAATGATCGAGATACCCTTAGGATGAAAATGAGATAATGCGACTCGATAATGTGTAATTAAGTATAAGATGTGCTAAGATAAAGAAAAAGCCAAACCAAATTTAAGATAATCAGATAACAGGAGATAAAGCCAAGAGGGAAAATGTGAACATTCTCAGAGTTATCGGGGGATCTAAGCTCATACGAAAACAAAAAAGGAAAATTATAGCTTTTTTAATTTTCCAAGTGGTGATAAAAAATAATGCTACTGATGGTAGAAGAACCGGTGAGATGGTCAGAATCCTCCCTAGAGTTGACATCATCAACATGGACATCTTTTACGGAAGGATCGGCAACATTAGAGGTAGATATAACTCCTAAGATTCAGAAGAAAACTCTATCAATCAAAGTCATGGAACACAAAAAGATGTATTCCACTAAAAGCTGAGAAAAGGAACACAGAATACACGCCGAGAAAAAAGAGGAAAAAGGTAACCAATCGGATAACTTTTAGACCAAGATGGAGAGATAAAATTTCCAGAATAGATACAACGTACAAATTCAAAACTATAAGAATCGTCTTAGAAAGGGAGAAGGTTAAGAACAAGTAAACTTACGAGTTGATAGAATACGACGAGGAGCTGGAGAAATAAAGAGGGAAGGAAGATGATGAATAATCCACAAAGGTTATGGAATTTAATTTAAGAAACCGAAAGGCCAAAAAGATTCAGATCAGACAGGAAAATAATGATGAATGTCTGACAAAAAATGACTTACCTTTTTAGAAATACGAGTAGTCGGTGGTATATGAATGGATACAATACACTTAATAGTGACAAAAGAAATTATAAGGGGGAGGGGGAATATAACAGAAAGAGAGGAAATCTCGAAATGATATGAACCAAAATCTCAAACGTTTAAGCCTATTATAAGTATGAAGCATACTGTAAAGATTCAAATTCAAAATTCAAAATAAGAAACCCGAACAAAATTGCAAGTATAGCATAGAAGCAAGCAACACTTCGCGAAGACAATCTTGGTTACATCAATTACAAAAATGTTGTTACACCTTAAAAAATTCATGAAACAACAGTTTGTATACATTCCACAAGAAAAGTCATCGCTTTTTTGTTTATAATGTTTCTTAGCTAGGGGGGCTTATGGTGTATACCTATCCCATGGACCACGTTACTAACCAACAAATTAATGGATGCTGGCCCTTAGGCCCAACCCAGGACTGAAATATGGCTAAGGTTAATGAACCAAGAAAAGTGGATCTTTATCTGAAAGAATTGGCCATGAACCGATAAAAGCGGAACAATGTTTGAACATTTAACCATGAACTGAGATTGTAGAAACCATGATACAACCCACGATATCACACGACAACAATTTGGAACCATGATTTTTGGACATCTATAAATACAAGGAGAGCAACATTAAATAAGGTAAGTGAGACAAAACTAAGAAACACTACTTCTCAAAAAGAAAATATTGACTTGAATGTCAGAGCCTTTTCCACGGAACCACTTTCAGGACTTGTTTTGCAGGATCAAGGTGTTGTAAGGTGGATATCAATTGCTCAACCTGATCGGGAATACCACAACAGCAAATATCCTTAAGTTCTAGTTTAATATAGTTTACTCTCTCTAGTCTATGCATAATAGTAGTTGTAATATAACCCCACCCCCACCCTCCCCTAAACCTTGTTTTACAAAATTAGTTATTCTTGACATGTGATCGGATTGATAACCCAATTGCAGCTTTGTGTAGTTAACCTTTAATGTCCTAGCATCTCTGTGATGTCGCTAAAATTTCCGCTATCTACCTTTTTGGCAGCTTAGTAGTAAGAATGGGAGCAATATATTATTATCTATCTTTGTGAAGCGCTCTGTGGGTTAATGCTATCTCTCGTAAAAAGATTGAAAGTTTTAATGACCCGGCAAAGTGTTGATCAAATTTTGGCACCATTGTGGGGATTCTAGTTAAGGGTTAACTATTAACTTGCATAGCTATTGGTTGAGTAGTTAGTGTCTGTAATTTTTGTTTTTGTTTGGTAGTTTGTTTGGATTTTTATGTTGAACATTTGTGATAGCTATTCCAGTTACTCCTAATCTTTATTCTAGTGTTTGCCTTTGGTTTGGTATTGTCTAGTTTCTCGTACCACAAACTTAGGAACTTTACACTACCTACTGGATAATGCAGGTGGACAGAGAAAGAGACGGAGAAAAGCTAGGGTAGAGGCTCCACAAGGACCGACTGTAGTAGTTTAGGAGACTATAGAGATGGCTAGGATAATTGTACACTTCGGGATTTGATTGCACTGAACTTGGAGAATTAACCCTTATGCATTATCTTCCCTCATTTTCCACTGAATGCGACTTGTGAGTTCAAGAGCGGCATGATTTACTGCCGACCTACCTTCTATGAGAATGACCAATGCGGCGTACAATGGCTCCATAGCCAACAAGAACTCCAAGGATGCAATGGAATTATTCGAAGAGATGGCCAATGGTACAAGGAAATTTGGCTCCTGATCCCAAGTGAACACATTAGATGATCCCGCTCACTCTCCCAACTTGGAAGAGCAAGTTCAAGCACTTCCCTCGATGATGAAAGAGTTTATGAAGGGGAGAGCTCAAAAAGTCAAGGTGTGTGGCATTTGTAGTCTTGTTCATCCTATTAACACTTGTCTGCAAGTGGTTGAAGACTTTAAAGAAGTGAAGGTTTTAGACTTTAATGGTGGAAATAGGCAATGTTCTAGGGGGCAACAATAAGGGTTCTAAGAGAACCAAGGCAAACACAGGAAAAAAAACCCTACTCAAATACCTCCAATCCTTGATACAACGATCACCCTAACTTTTGGTGGTGCGGGGAGAATCAAGGGTACAGCTGAGGTGGACAACCTCAACCTTAACCCTACCCGGGAGAAGAAGGGTTTTCCAACAACAACGCCTCTTCATATAAGTCAGGCTGGGAGGAGATCCTAGATGAAATAGCTCAATTGGTAAAAAAAATAAATGTGTTCATGGAGCGAAAAAAGGAGAGAAATTAAGGGAGCTTGGCACTAGAGCCTTTTCGAGTATCAAGAATCTCGAAGTCTAAGTCGGCCAACTTGCCACTTTGGTGAGCCTACTTGGGGGTGGAGAATTTGGTAAGTTATCGTCCCAACCCGAGGTAAATCTATGGAATGTGAGTACATTGAAGTTGAGAAGCAGGAAGGAGGTACGCAAGGCCGAGAAATATATTTGCAAGAAAATGATCTAATCGTGGAAAGAAACAAGACCAACTTTGAAGAGCAAGAGATGGTTTTTGAAGAGAAGCCCTCCAAAGAGCTTCCCACCACCAAGGGTGAGGGTTATCCCTCCACCTCCATTCCTAGTGCCCTAAGGGGAAGGCCAAATATGGCAACCAATGAAGTGCATATTCGCTAAGTCTTCGGGAAGGTCGAGGTTAGCATTCCTACTCTTATTGTGATTGAGTAAGTTCCCTCTTATAATAATTTTTTGAAAAATACATGCACTAAAAGAAGGATCAAACCAACAAAGAAATTAGGTAACTTTAAAATAGGAGGATTAGCCACTTTAGCTCATAAGAACATACCTAAAAGGTGTGGCGACCTCGGAATGTTTTCGATCCCTATTTCCTTAGGTGGTAAATTGGTGAAAAATGCTATGATTGATTTCCATGCATCTATCAATGTGATTCTTTTTAGACTTTATGAGAACCTTGACATAGATGAGCTTAGAGACACTAGGGTTATTGTCCAACTAGCCAATCACTCATAAACTATCCCTATAGGTATAGTTTAGGATGTCATGGTTAGGGTAGGCAATTTAGTGTTTCCGGTGGACTTCTATGTCTTTGATGTAGTGCACGATGGTGGTGCACCCCTAATTTTATTGGGGAGGCCTTTTCTAAAAACACCAAGGACTAAAATAGATGTTCATTTGGGAACTGTAACCCTAGAGGTTGATGTTGATAAGGTGGTATTTGAGATTTACATGTCTAAGCATAATTTCCCTATTTCCTCTATTATGTGCAATAATAAATCTTTATGTGATGAACTTTATCAACATGATGTCTCTTGCATTACTTGTGACAATGAGTGCCTTCGCGAGTTCCTTGATGTTGTTGATAAGAGTGATAAGATGAATCATATCTTGAGCTTCAATTGTGATGACTGTGTTGATGATACCTATGTTATGCATGAGTTTAGTGATGTCCTTTTGATTGTAGATTATTTTTCCATGCTCACTAACTTGCAGCGGTCTATGGAGAATGACAAGGACTTAAAATATCCTCAGCCACCTCCTGAACCCTGAGGAATTGGCTAAAGGATCGACATTGACTAAGGTACATGATCTTGATTGTGATGATGTATTACCCACTATAGAGACCTTGTGTGTTCTATCTTCCTTGAATGTAACTTCTGATGATGCATGTATTGATAAGCATGACGTTGATGCTCTTTGTGAAATTAAGAATGTCTTACTTCTAATTGCAAACACTAACGTGTAGTGGTGAAAGAAGCGGGACAAGGAGTTAAAACCTCCTAAATCCCTTCCAACTCCCAAAATCAACAAGAATTTATCTACCATCATGAAGGATGAATGTATTTGTTATATGTCTCCCAACATGAAGGGTAAGCCCAAGGAAATCTAGAGACCCATCCATAGGGACGTGGTCATAGGTGGTGTCAAAGACGGTGATTCCAGTGACCCATCAACCCGTTCTTGTTAAATCTTGAAAATGTATGAATAATAAGTCGTGAGGAGGACAATAAAGAAATGGTGCTTTTATTTTTACATTAGTAGGTTTTGAATTTTTTGGTGATTTTTGGACAGTATTTGATCTTTGGAGGTGTTTTTAGGGATTTGCAGTCATTAAATTTTGGTTGGAACAATTCTACTCTCGATTTTTGTGTTTTTGGGTGCAAGGATTTTACGACTGTTTGAAGGAGCAAGGCTTGGCACAGACCGTGCTAGCCTTGTGCCAAGGCAGACCGGCTCGAGGCCATTTTGTTAAGCACACACTGTAAGAAAAATGACATATTACTTTGCTCCTTTTACCTCGGTTTTTTGCTAACATCAGGTAAAAAGTTCTTTTACCTCGATTTCCCCCCAAAGTAAACGATATTATTTACCTCAGTTATAAAATAATTGAGGTAAATAATAAGTTTTTTTACCTCGGTTCTATTGAAACCGAGGTAAATAATTAGTTTTTTACCTCAGTTCTATTGAAAGTGAGATAAATAATTTTTAAAATCAAAGTAAAAAGTATGACTGGCGTATGTGCGGCATCGGTAGTGTGGGTCAGATTAAACAATAGTAGTTTTTAGGGACATGACTGACCTCGCTCTCTTAATCGGTTTGACCGACTGTTAGATGATGGCATGGACCTACGTCACATCACTCGGGATTGAGTTTGTAAATTTGGTTCCATGAACAAAATTCAATCATAATACCCAAAAAATTTCTCCCCATTCCAAGATGCCTCTTCAAAAACCAAATCCACATTGTTGAAGGTGGCCAATATGGTTTTTGATTTTGCTTACTCAATTACTAAGTAAGTTTTCCAATACCTAAAATTTGTAATTCCATCTTCAATTTAGGTTCTAGGTTATTTATTTCATATGAGATGATGTGCTTAACTATGAGTTGATTGAAATTAGGCATTGCATTGTGGTATATGGTTGATGCTATATGTGTATAGTGATATAATGAATGTTTTTATGACATTTATATGTATATACATGATTTATATATGCATGGAAGCCATGAATTGAATGAATGTAAGTGGATGTATTTGTTGCTAAGATAGGTTCCTAAAGAGTGTGTACTTATTATTATTATATTGTAGGAATGTCTATGGACAAAACCCATTTTTTGATGAAGATCAAACAAGCGATGGGCATCAATCTTTTGTAGCTAATTTCATTAAATATGTATTTGTGAATGTCGCGAAGGAGAATTTTTCATATGTATATTGTCCTTGCAAGAAGTCCTGGAACACCGCTATTCATGAAGAGGATACTCTTGTGAAAGAAGACTTATTTATATACGCCTTTGATCCAACATACAAAATTTGGTTTTGGCATGGAGTGAATGCGGATGAGCATACTGGAAATTAAGTAGAGGCCGAGAAAGAAGATAGGATGGATCAGTTGGTTGAGGAGATAGTCAAGAACTACAATGGAAATCCTAAAGGACTTTCAGACCTCCACGCACATAATGAAACACTTTTATACGATAGATGCTCCGAAGGAATAATGGCATATAAGGCTACGTTACAGTTGATAAATGTGAAAGCTAAGTATTCTAATAGTGATATAGGTTTCTTTAGTTTGTTGAAAATGTTGAAATAAATACTTCTGGTTGCCAATAGACTGCTTGAAACTCTATATGAGGCAAAGAAGGTACTATGTACGATGGGCATGGATTATGTAAATATACATGCTTGTTGGAATGATTGTATCTAGTGCAGGGGAGATCACTTAAATGTGGAGAATTGCCTTAAATGCAATGCTCCTAGGTTCAAATTGAAGGAGGTGAATGTTGATAGAGAAATTGGAAATAAGAAGATAAAGAAAGTTCATGTCAAGGTTTTTTGGTATCTACCTATTGTTCCTCGAATGAGAAGATTGTTTGACAATCCTAAGGATGCAAAAAAAATGTATTTGGCATGCAGATCGGATAGTGGTTGATCCTAAAGTCATAAGTCATCTGGCTGATGGTGATTAGTGAAAGAAGATAGATACGGCCTTTCTGGTATTTGGGAATGAGTCATGTAACTTGAGGCTTGGTTTGTGCACCAATGAAATAAACCCATTTGGTATTATGGGCAGCAATCATAGTTTGTGGCCGGTGATGGTAATGATTTACAACTTTCTCCCATGGTTGTGCATGAAAAGGAAGTACATAATGTTATCTCTAATGATCTCGGGTCTGCAACAACTGGGTAACGATAACGATGCGTACCTAGCCCCTTTGTGGTGGGATCTTGGAATAGGGATGTATGATGGGTTTTGGAAGGAATTTTTTATTTTAGAGCCATGTTGTTTTGCACCGTTAATGACTCCCCCGTATATGGAAACTTGTCTGGTTATTCCGTGAAAGGTCAAAAGTAATGCCCCATTTGTTTAGATGGAATGGATTATTGTCATTTGAGGCATGGAAGTAAGACTGTGTACCTTGGGCACCGAAGATGGATTCCAAAAGCTCATCGATGGAGGAATCGATGGGATGAATTCAATGGAAAGGTAGATTTGTTGCCTTTCCTCCCATATTAACAAGTGCGTCAATTTTGTACATGAAGCAACATTTACGTAATGACTTTGGCAAGAGAAAGAGGAAACCTAAGGTTTCCGGTAGTTGGTTGAACCTTTCCATAATTTTTGAACAACCGTATTGGGAGATACTTGACATCCAACACTGTTTGGACATGATGCATATTGAAAATAATGTGTGTGACAATTTGGTTGGTACTTTGATGAATATCCTGGGTAAGATAAAATATGGTGTAAAGTCCATGAAAGATATGGTTTAGATGGGCATTAGATCTTATTTGGCCCCACAGGTGTGGGGAACGAAGACGTACTTGCCCATAGCTTGTTACAATATTTCAAAAATAGAAAAAGATTTGATATGTTCCAGCCTAAAAGGTATGGATGTCTAGACAGGCTGCTCAACCCGGGTAAGCAATCTAGTGCACGATTCACATTGTTTGAATCAAGAATTCCTCTCGGTTGCGATTAGATCCATCTTTACAACTCACGTCAGGAAGTGCATTACCTGGTTGTATAACTTCTTCAAGGAAATTTGTTGTAAAAAAAATTGGGCATCGAAAATTAGAGGAATTGCATGAGGAAATAGTTATCGTGTTGTGCGAGTTGGAGATGTATTTCCCTTCTTCATTCTTTAACATCATGGTGCACTTGTTGGTTCACATTGTACAGGAAATATTGATTTATGGTCATGTTTATCTTCAATTAATGTATCCCTTCGAGAGGTATATGAAGATATTCAAAGGTTATTTGAAAATTCAATTTCACCCAGGTGCCAGTATTATCCAGAGTTATGTGACTGAGGAGGTGGTAGAATACTGCAAGGAATTCTTGAAAAATGAATAGCCGATTGTGTACCAAAATCACTCCATGGAGATAGACTGGGTGGCAAAGGTATGCGAAAAGGAACAACTCGGGTATTAAACCATGACGAATTAATAAAAAAACACTTATATATCTTGCATAATTCAGATGTAGTTTGCCCCTACGTGGATATGCACATGGTATCTATCAAAGAGCGGTATCCCTGTTGGCCAGAGAAGCAAGTACTTACAAAACACAATCACACTTTCATTGATTAGTTACCGCAAATAGTATGTGGAGAAAGTCACGTTGAAACCTTGAACTGGTTAGCCTTCATGCTGCTACTGCAATTTCTTTCACTGTCTATGACATGAATGGGTTTACCATCTCAACCCTTGAATTAGACACACATACTGCAACCCAAAATAGTGGCATTAGTATAGTTGTGAAGCATTACATGTCAGCAGCACAAAGGATATAAATCCAATGTACGAGAACATGTCCTACTATGGGGTGATTAAAGAAATTTGGAAACTCATTTAAACAAATTTGAGAGTACCCATTTTCAAATGCAAATGGGTGGATAAACATGCAGGTGTATCGATCGACGAGCTAGGTTTTACAATCGTTAACTTGAGCAAAACACATTATACTGGTAATCCTTACATCCTTTCTTCAGGCTACACAAGTTTTTTATGTTGAATATCCTTGCCATTCTAATAAATCAGTGGTCATTCAAGGGAAAATTCAATTTGTGGGGGAGGTTAGTCCATCTTCAATTTCTGACATTATTTCACATACACTATATAGCTCCAGTAATGTCAGTCAGGAAGAGGTAATTGGGGTGGAGCTAGTGTTGAGGAGAGACCACGAGGAAGGGCAACCCAAATTAAAGAAGAAGAATAAGAATAAGAAAACATAGATTATATGTAGAAATCCTTTTAACTAACCTTGTTGGATGTTTATTTTCTAATTTGTGTTTTTATGTAATTGGTAAATCAAATGGCATTCAAATTTTGAATTGATTTACATGATTAATGGTTTTGGAAACTTATTGGTAGACATCGCACTAATAGTCGATTGCCAAAATGGTAAGAAAGATCTCCAGATAGCTACATCTCACATGATCCTCAGGTTTATGAAAAGCAGAGATGTCGGCGTCGCACACAGTGTCGACAAGCTGGTCGATCAAATAAACTACCTAGATTGACTTAAATAAATTAATTCATACTATCTCGCACATAATTTGGGTAGCCATTATTCAAATTAAATAGTATGGTATGACATATGTGCGACGTTGCACACTAAAAATAGCAATTCAATTGACAGCTGTCAAATTTAAACCAGAACTTTGAATGAAAAACTACAAGTTCTCATTCCGAGTTCACAATCAAACATTGTATTCTACCATCAACAAAAGGACAAAATAATCAAATTTTAGCGTACGGTCGCTAACACAATAATTGATGAGACGTCAAATGCATGTATTTTCCGAAGCATTTAACATCTCTTTTGTTATCTTTTTGTTGGAAGATTGC
>JAULKK010330311.1:0-10935 GCA_032355705.1 Rubia peregrina | reverse complement strand
CAAAAGCAATTCAAACATGAAATCAAGAAGAAACTAAGATGGAAAAGATAAAAAAAAACTAGAGTTTTATGTTCTGGAATCAAGAGAAAAAAAATTTGGAAGAAAGAGAAAAGTAATGAGTATTTATAGTATAAAAAGTCCAAAAAGTAAGTCTGGGCCGAGGACCGTCGTGACTCGCGACAGGGCATCGCAACTCGCGACGGCCAGAGTACTTTGCCCTCACAATATTTTTTTCTTTTTGGTCTAAGTATAGTAGTCTCCTCTTCTCTTCCTTAGGTCTTCAAAGTCTTCATTGTCTTCAAAGTGGAGCATTCATGGTCTTCAAATCTTCCAACGATTACCTCATCTCACAAAATCCGTATTAAAAGTGATAAGCGCATTAAAGTTTCTCTTAACTCTAGTAATATAATTTCAAGGTAAAATGGAGCATCCAAAATATAAAAACATACCAAAATGTTTATAAATGGTCACAAAATCATCGTATAAAATGGACGTATCAACCATCATATCAGATGCAAATATGCTTAATGAAAAGATAGTCATTATTAAAAAAAATCGTAGGAAATAAATTGTATTTGTGTGTGCTTATTTGGAGCTCACAAGCTAGTTCATTAATGGAAGACATGAAACCTTTTACCAATTCTTTAGGGTATTAGAACCTCTCGATCCAAAATCAATGACTCACGAAAATTCAATCTCATCAGCAGAGTTATCTACAATTTTTATTTGATGGCTGATGCTCTTGTTGGCACCTTATTGGTTTTAGCCGCACCTCTTGTCCCTCGTCCATTAATCTTGAAGGAAACTTGGCACATCACGAAATTCGACTAAATTCCATCACGGCCCGTTTTATGATATGTTGAAGTTGAGAAGCCGCACGAGACCTTGAAATTTGAGGGGTTTATATATACGTATATACGTCTTTGCTTCCTCCATTCTTTGGCTTTGGTTTCTAACTCGAGCTATATATCTGGCGGTCATGCCTTGTAGGACTCCAGTTCATCAATTTAAGACTTCTATATCAAAATTACAGGTTTATGCTAACTCCAAATATCTATCTTATTATGTTTTGTTCCAGTACTAGATAATACCTGTGCAATCCGATTTGAAATAAGTTATTATATATTAATATTTAACTTTTACGTTTACTTTTAATGGAATTCAAATGGCATTTTTGTGTGTGAAAGCCTCTCTGGGTAGCACCGGCGGATCTGGGGGGGGATGGCGAGCTGACGGAAGGCTATACTGTTCATTCCAGCCCCCGCCAGCCCACGGCAGGATTCCGCCCTAGTTCCGCCACTGCTGGGTAGAACGTTTTTATGTTATTTATGCCTATCGATTGTGGTCATTCCAAAAATATTTCTTCCCAAAATTACTTCATGTGCCTTGGACTGATATGGTTCTGGGTGTACAACGCCCCCTTGGTTTTCTTGCCTGGTAGTATTTTCTCATAAGCTTTTCCCTCACATTTTCATTTTTATTTTTATGGTGAATAGTTTGTGGGTTTCATTCTTTTTGTTTATTCGATGAAGATGTAAAACTGAACTTGCTGATTAATTTGTATTGATCTGTTGGTGAGTTTTAAATTAATTGATTTTCTTTCTTCAGTTTCTTGAATTATTCATGATAATGAAGTTTGATTAAATTAATATTATTTCTTCAGTTTCTTGAGTTATTCATGATAATGAAGCTATGCAGCAGAATGTTACTGTACAACTCTTTATGAGATGCATTTATTCATATTCATTCAAATTTTCAACCTCTGTTCCAGTTTATGTTTGTGAAGAAAGCTTTGATATTGGTTCTAGGATAAATCGAGAATCATCAATTGTTTGTCTCTGGTTCAGTAGTTGATTAAATTTTAGTTTAAGAAAGTATTGAGATTAGAGTATAATTACTAAAATATCTAGTTTCTCCTTGAAATTCTTAACACGTTAATACCTTTTCAGATCCCTAGCTAAAGTCTCCGTTAATGATATATTTTTCCTTACTAATAGATGATCAATTTTGCACAGTTTAGGAGCCAATTAATCACTTTCCACCAGCCTATAGACATTTTCGGTTATTGAGATATCTTATTCTGGAGACAAAGATGTGGCAGGAGTCTTATACGTGGACCAACAAAAACTACAAAGACATGCAAGAGGTCTAGTTTAAATGACTCTTGTTGGCGATCGACCCATTGCATGGAGCGTTCACCATCCTCAAGTCATCATCGTATAGCCCTTCAACGAAATAATACACCAAATCGCCCTCCTTGAACGGATGATAAGGACAGCTTGCAACAATCACTTGAATCGCTCCCAATACTCGTAAAGGGACTCATTTGCAAATTGTGATATGTTGGAGAGTTTTTTCTTGAGACCTGCATACTTAGAAGTTGGGAAGTAATTTTCAAGGAACCTCCGCTTCATATCCATCCAATAAATGGTGCATCTGGGTGGAAGATAATATAGCCAATCCTTGTCGCGTCCCGCAGCGAGAAAGGAAAGGACCTCCAACTGTTGTCTTTTTTCGATACTCCCAGCGGCTTCATATTGGAGCATACTAGGTCAAACTCGGACAAGTGCTTGTTTGGGTTTTCATCGGCCATTCCATGGAAAGTTGGCAAACATTGGATCATGCCGCTCTTGAGCTCACAAGTCACATTGGGTGGCAAGGGTGGGAAGACAATACATAGGGGTTAATTTTCCAAGTTAGGAGCCATCAACTCCCCAAGTGTACGATTGTCCTCCGCCATTTCTACAGTCCCTTCAAATACCAAAGTCAGCTCTTGTGGAACCCCTACTCTAGCTCTCCTCCTCATTCTTCTCCAATTGCTTGCGTACTCCATTAGATAATTTAGAGTTCCTAAGTTCGTGGCACATGTATGTACCATAAACCAGGAGCTAAACAATACCCAACTAAGAAGAAACACTAGCACAAGGGTTAGGAGTACACATATCACTATCACAAAGGCTCAACCACAAAAACCAACTCAAGAAAACAAAAAAAACAAAAACAACACTAACTACTCAACTAACAAGCTATGCAAGTTAACGGCTAGACCTTTAAACTAGCATCCTCGGTAGTGGCACTAACATTTGAACCGCCCCTCACAGAGTCGCTAATAAATGATCCCTTTTCACTGGAGATCTACTCACTAACCCAATAGGAGGCTGTCAAAGATTATATTGTTTCTCTCATTCCTACTACTGTACTATCTATGGGGTAGACGGTGACAAGACCGAGGTCATCCATAGAGATACTGGGAATCTAAAATTTAACTACACACAGCTGAAATTGGGTCGTCAATCTGATCATGTGTCAAGAATATCTAATGTTGAAAAATATGTTTGGGGGGTGTTACTAACAACTACAAGCTTGCAAGAGTAAAAGAAAATAAAACTATATAAACTAGCACTTGGGAAGTATTTTTGTAACATGATCAGTGTTATGTTTTAATCCTAGATTCAATCACATTCAAGATATGTAAACCTATCCTAGTGTTTATGACACGTAGTGGGATCGATGATCAACACTTTCACATACCTCTCACGTAGGGTGCACATGTAATCTTCCACCGGCACCGCCTCCGTAATTAGGGGAGTGTAAGAACGGCCTTGACTGTTGTGCAGATCTGAATCTCCCCCGTAAGATTACATTCAGGACACTTCACTATGAATGCTTTCTCCCTAGGCCTACAAATGAAGAGGGATAGGCACCTTATCGATGGCTTTAGGGTTTTGAATCACGCTAACCATAGTTCACTACTAACGTTATCTTTATCCGTTCTGGCCAAACAAGACTATTTGATGGTCAATCATAATGTTGACTCGGAGGACCCACATGCACACACCCATATGGTCATGGACTATCGTTAACCCATGTACATCTAGGTTTCCTTCCTCGGAGGATATCAATAAGTGCGCCAACATGAAAGTAAACTACGGTGTGTGTCCATCTTAGTGTGATAATCATGCAATTGATAAGAATATGAAGAACAAGCCAACTTAATAATCACAAATACATAGGTTGAACCCAAATATTTTATGGGATTCAATGCCCTTGAGAAAAAAAAGAGAAAAAATGAAAGCATTTTAGATAGATGGAACATCTCTTTTCTCTCTCTACCCTACACTTAGTAGTCTAAAATGAGTATAAACTTAAAGCCTTTTAGACATAGGTTTCTATATATAGTAGTACGGAATTGAGCCATGAAAAAGGCCCAAAATAGACCAAAAACTCTGGAAGCCACAAACGGCAGGGGCTGTGCAAAAGGGGCTGGCATGGCCTGTGTCGCATGGGCACGATCGTGCTGGCTCTTTCTAACACGGGCTAGTCCTCCATTTTTGAACTTCTGAATCGTGTACCCATGTTATTTGGCTCAACCTGTCGTCTGGAAGCATTTTTTAATCAGTTGAATGGGGCGGGACATGTGATTTCTTACAGACCATCGGCTGGGAGTCATTTTCTAAGAAAAATGGTGGTATGGCCGTGTCGTTCTTTGCATCGCATGGACTGGTTTTCACATTTTTTATGTTGAAATGACATGAGCCGTGTAAAAGGTCACGTTCCGTGTCCATACTTAGCCTCACAAAGGATTGGGGTGACACAGGCTGGACTAAATAAAATGGTTAATGCAAAGAGGCTGTGGCATGGCCGTACTAGAGGGCATGATCCTTACTCGATGCCTCTGGCATGGCTGTGTTGGCCGGTTTGTGCCGACTGGTGCTGGCCAGTTGGTATCGACCATCGTGTTGGTCGATGCCGTTGTTCTGTCTTGAGAGTGTTGAACTTCGACTCCTCCTTTTCTCGGCTCAATTCTATCTACTACCATGTTTTTGGTTCGTGGCATTCTGTCCACGGCCTTTCTTTTGAATGACCTTCAAATATATACTAACATCCTTGCGAATGACCATCAAATATTTTCTACCACCTTACGGATGGCCTTCTATAAGATGCCACTGAAGTCCTCAAGAACAACCTACTAGTAAGCTCACAAACGATGATCTAGGTGCTCGTGAGGACAAAGTGTCCATTAGGTCCAATTAAATCTACAAAACTCGGTATTTAGATAAGAAAACCAACAACGGTCATGTAAACCCTTTGTAATGTAAACCTAACTAAAATTAGTAATCAACCAAACAAAACATGATAACAAATGTGTTAAATGCATTGGTTAACACATGCATAAAGGTGCATATCACAATGCTATCTAATCAAGTTTTGCTATGATTTAATTATTGCAAAATTTCAGTTTCTTTGAATTGGATTTCAAGTGAGTTCGAATTTAGTTTAAATTGTGTATGAGGGTCAGCTAAGCAGGGATAGTTTTAGTTTCTTGAAAATGTTTAAGAAACAGGTGAACTTTTCTTCTGGGTACTTAGTTTATTGATTCAAAGTTGAAGATGTTAGGTGCTTACTATTGGTTCTATATATTGTAGAACAATAAGCTACGTAGTTGTCATCAAACACCCTCTTTGACTAATGATGTCATTTTCACGAAGTGTTCTAATATCCAACTAGATGGACTGTTGTTCTTCTCCGACGAACCTCTTTTGTTTATTATTGGGTGAATGTTGCCATATTTGAACCTTCCCCGCCATAAAAAGAAAGTGACTTTTTTCTTCTTTTACTCTGTATGGTAGAAAAATGTTGATTTTCTTAGTTGGATGTTGTATCTATATTTCTTGGGAGTTCATGATTCAGATATGTGTGTGGTTATGTGTTTGGATTTCTATGTTGTTAATTTGGTTTTACTTTCTAAAGTTAGTGTGTGTGTGTGAGAGGGAGAGAGAGAAAGAGACTAAATTAGCGGTTTTTAGTTTTTATGATAGTTATGAGGACATACTATTCTGGTTTTTTGGCCCTTGGCCTTTAAGAAGTTTGGAAAAGTGTGACTATCTGAGACCTTAGATTGCATGCATTAGTATGTCAGTGCTTTGTGATAAGAATGCAGGTATTGGCTTTGTAAAGTCCATATTTAGTTAGTTGGCAATTTGTGAAAATTATGTAAATATGGAATAGTTTGTATTGAAACATCAAAAAAGGAAATGTGCTTCAAGGAAATTCGTGAAGAAATCAGTGCTGAAATATTTTGCTCATGAGTTGTGATGGAAGAATATATCAATTCATATATTTACGTGATTATATTTGATTTATGAAAATTGGAATTGATTTGATAATATCCTTTCTAGCAAAGGATTTGATTTGATTGGATGGAATATATTTAATTCCTTTCTTTAAGGGATTATATTTGATAATCCCTATCTCTAAGTGATTTGAGTGTAACTGGAATTTGAGATGGAGAATAAATTATTCACGCACAGATCTTGACGTGTGCGACTGGTATAAATAGAAGACAATTTGGTTTAGCTACATACGATTTTCAATTGAAGAAAGTCTGCATACAGATTTTTGCATCTTTCAATCCAGAGCTTTTTTCTTTGTTCCAATATGATCGCAACCCATTTATCCAGTTCATAATCATATACTTCAATTACTCGGGAGGAGGAGATCCAGCAACAATGAGTTTCGAGGTCAGCGGGAGTCAGATCAAGGGGGTTTGATAACATTGGGAGCTTGCAAAATCCACGTTTTATGATTTACTTTGTACTATATCTATCTATTTACTTGATTTATTTTGAACTGGCTAGGTCCTGTAGATGCAGGTGAATTTTATCTGAGCTGCGTAACCAAGTCTTTTGTGTTCATGGTTTACTTTGTTGCATACTTAATTGGGTAAGCTATGTTGGAATATGTTAGTAATTATTGAATAAATTAGATAAAACAAAATTTAAATTGGTATCAAAGCTAAGTCACTTATTCTTACCTTGGTTGTGTCATGGAGAGTGTGATCCAATTTTACCACTGGCGACCAAAGAAGGAGGTTCTGTGTCTTGGGCACCATTGCTGGAAGGAACCAACTAGAACTAGTGGAAGGCACGCATGAAAGTTTTCATAAACTCACAGGATGAAATGGTGTGACATTGTGGTTAGACAGAATGGAATCCACCAACTCAGAGTACTACCGAAAAAGAAACTAGTTCAAAAGAAGAAGAATATAGATAGAAGGAACCTAAACTCAAAACAAAGTCATCGTGGATTGCAAATGGTGATGCAGAGCAAATGGCGGCGAAGATTCAAGAAGCGGTGGATCACCGTAAAGGTTCGGTATGGTTTTGAACTTAACTTTTGCATTCAGAGTCAAAATCAGGTGAGGCCGGATGTGTTGGAACCGTCTCGATGCGTTGGAACGTAACCTTTTGTGATTTCCATTTGAGGTAGTTTAAGGCCTCAAAACAGCATTTTACTATATCTTAATTTGTTTTTCCGATTTTAGCTTTGTTTCAAAAATAAGTTTCGAAATTTCCCTTTCTTTACTTTTTCCGGTTTTTTTCCTTTCAGTATTTAAAGACCTCATGTTCGGATATTTTTATTCTTTCATTCATAATATTATTTTTGAGATTATTTTCTCTCCCGTGGATTCCAGAACCAAAACCTAAGGTTTGTGCTTGCAGACCTTAATTGTTCTTCAAGATTCGTGCTTGCGGATCTCTTTGATATTCTGACTGTGTCAATTTGTATCAGAGCAGGATTTTTCCTGACCTTTTCCATTGATTCACGATGAGTAATCAACCATTAACTAATGCGGAAGGGAGTGCAATTATCGCATCACTGGTTGTGTTGACTAGACTGATGGATGCATTGACGATACGAGTGGAGGCTTTGAGCAATGGCAAGCGATCGGACAAGGGGAATCCGAATGGAAAGAATGTTGTCAAAGATTTATCTAGTTCGGATGATGAATTGATCGAGATGGAAAGTGTGACAGGTTGGGGAAATCAATGGAACAATCTTGATTACAAGGTTAAGGCTGACATCCATTTCTTTTATGGATCCATGGGTGTATAGGAGTTTCTGGATTGGCAGATCGAAGTGGATCAATTTTTTGGGGTCATTGAAATTCCTGAGGACAAGCAAGTCAAGATGGTCACGATTGAGTTGAAGAATACGGCTTCCGTGTGGTGGGACAAGCTGGCTAATTCAAGGAGCAAGCGGAACAAGAATCCAATCAGATCTTGGAAGAAGATGAAGCAATTGATGCTAGATCTATTTTCTCCCACTGATTACGAGCAAATTTTGTACAAGTTGTACATTGAATGCTCCCAAAGACAGAGGTCGGTTCAGGAATACAAGGCTGAATTCATGAGGTACAATGAACGCAATGAACTTGGCAAGTCTGAGAATCAGAAAGTGGATAGGTAAATCAGTGGCTTGAAACCTTCAATTCAGGAGAATATGGGGTTACAGACTATGTGGACTTCAACTGAGTCTCAAATGTTGGCCATGAAGGCAGAGATTATGGAGAATTCCCCTCACGGTGGAGGTAGTAGCTATTCAGGCCTTTAAAAAATTTTAGCCCCAAATCAATGTTGAGTCATCCGAGAGTAGAGAGAAGACAGTGGTAACCAATGAGTCTAACCTTGGTGCTGGTGGGAGTGGTTCAGGTGGTGCGCATGATAAGAAGGTGTTCCCAGCTCGTGCACCAATGCAGAGAAAACCTAACCCGTATTCTAAGCCACTTGGTGAAAAGTTTTTTTGTTGTGGTGGTGTGGGACAGATGTTGAAGGTTTGTCCATCAAGGACCGTGCCTCTCCTTGAAGAGGATGGCGAGCATGATGAAGCGGATGAGTATGAAGAAGTTGAATTAGTCAAAGAGGAGATAATTGAGAAAGTCAGCATTGTGTTGCAGCGGATTTTGTTGTCATCCAAGGACGAGAGGTAGCGTAAGAATATCTTCAGAACCCACTGTTCGATTCATAATAAGTTGTGCAAGTTAATTGTAAATAATGGTAGTTCTAAAAATCTTGTTTCTGTGAAATTAGTTGAGTATATGAAGTTACCCATTGAGCCTCATGAAAAACCTTATACCTTAGGTTGGATTGGTAAGGGTAATCAGGATAGGGTGATGTTAACTTGTAGTATTCTTATTTCATTTGGGAAGCATTATAGGGAGAACGTGATATGTGATGTACTTGATATGGATGTGTGCCATGTGTTGTTGGGGCAGCCTTGGCAGTTTAATATTGACGTTACGCACAAGGGGCTTGACAACATCATATTGTTTGCATGGGCCGGGCATAAGATTGCTATGACTTATGTTCAGCGTCTTGACAGTGTCGCAATAAATAAGCAGTTCAATTTTCTGGTTATGACACGAGGTGAAGATCAAGTTAATGAGGATGTTATTGAAGCTGGTTGTTTTTATCCCATGGTGATGAAGGGGGTTGCTGAGTGTTTAAAAGGAGGAGGCACCAATTCCAGTGGAAGTACAGGCAATTTTTGAGGATTTCGAGGAGTTAATTGGTGACGAGCTTCCAAGTGAATTACCTCCTATGCGGGATATTCAGCATCAGATTGATTTGGTACCCGAGCTTTCCGAATCTCTCACAATATTGTATTTGTTGGAAGGAGAATGAGATTCTAAGGGAACAGATTGAAGATTTGTTGAAGAAGTGTTCATTAGTGAGAGTATGAGTCTTTGTCCGAATCCAGTTCTTCTTGTTCCTAAGAAGGGAAATCAGTGGCGGATGTGTGTTGATAGTAGGGTATATCCTTTGTGGCGGTTTACTTTGATGATATCCTGATTTACAGTAAGACAAAAAAGAGCATTTAGAGCTTTGAGGCAGGTGTTGAAGGCTTTGCTCGAAAGTCAGTTGTACATTAACCTGAAGAAGTGTACGTTCAGCACCAACAAGTTGCTCTTTCTGGGTTTCGTTGTTGGTGAAGATGGAATTCAGGTTGACGAGAATAAAGTGTGTGCTATTCGTGAATGGCCAACACCTACGTCTGCAAGGGAGGTACGTAGTTTCCATGGTCTGGCTACGTTTTGTAGACATTTTTTCTGAAATTTCAATAATGTGGCTGCTCCCATAACTGAGTGTTTAAAGAAGGGAAAATTGCATTGAGGTTATTAGCAGGAACATAGTTTCACCTTAATCAAGGAAAAACTGTGTACCGTACCAGTTTTAGTTTTGGCTAACTTTGATAAGGTTTTCAAAGTAGAGTGTGATGCTAGTGGCATAGAGATTGGATCTGTGCTATCCCCAGAAAAGAAACCAGTGGCATTTTTCTGTGAGAAGCTGATAGAGGCTCGGCAGAAGTGGAGTACATATGATCAAGAATTCTATGCTGTTTTTAGAGCTCTAAGACAGTGGGAACATTACCTGATTCAGAGGGAGTTCATTTTGTTCACTGATCATCGGGCTTTGAAGTTTCTCCATAGTTAGAAAATGATTAATAAGATGCATGCTCAATGGGTCAGTTTTCTGCAAAAGTTTCCTTTCATTATTCAGCATAAGTCCGGGAAGTCGAACAAGGTAGCAGATGCTTTGAGTAGGAGGGCTTATTTGTTAATTACTTTGTCAAAGGAGATAGTTGGCTTTGAATGTCCGAAAGAGATTATTCGGAAGATGCTTAATTCAAGGAGATATGAGCAAAATACCACGAGGGTAACCTTAATGGAGTAGATTATCACGTTCGTGATGGCTACTTGTTCAAATGAGATAAGTTGTGCATCCCTAACTCTTTATTGAGGGAGAAACTGATTTGGGATTTACATGGTGGTGGTCTTAGTGGTCATTGGGGAAGAGATAAGACGATTTCTAGTTTGGAGGAGAGGTATTATTGGCCGCCTTTGAAGAGGGACGTGAGCACCATTGTCAAGAAGTGTTATGTCTGTCAAGTTTCTAAATGCCAGCCTCAAAATACTGGTCTTTATATGCCATTACATGTTCCTGAAGATATTTGGTAAGATTTGTCTATGGATTTTGTGTAGGTTTTACCTCATACCAAACGTGGTGTAGATTCTGTGTTCGTAGTGGTGGACAAGTTTTCCAAGATGTCGCATTTTATTGCATGCAAGAAGACTGTTGATGATTCCAATATTGC
>JAULKK010330293.1:0-10935 GCA_032355705.1 Rubia peregrina | reverse complement strand
ATTTTTATCACTATATTTTACATATACATATATATTATTTTTGTTTGAATATAAAATAATTAATTATGTTATATCAATAAATATCGAATCATTTACTTCGTATTAAAAATACTTATATTTATTTATATTAGATACTGCATCGTGTATAATTTTCATGTGGATATAACAATAATTTATTACTAATTAAAACTATAAATTAGAGTTATAAACCACGGTATATATATTTTTTATTTTCTTCAATAAATTCTTGCATCGGAGTATAAACAGGTGAGGCCTTGGGGAATAGCAATTGGTTTTGGGATCATAAGGTAGAACAAAGGGATCGGCATCAAGAGACGCTATAATAGGAGAAGAAGCGAAGTTATTGCAATTGGAAACAGTTTTCTGAAAACGTCACCTTCTTGGAGACTTCGAAAGTGGAAACGACGTCGTGTATCTGCTCCGTGTTTTCGACCGGAGAAGAAAGTAGCCTTTCCGTCGGACAGAGTGGTTGAGGTCCGAACGGGATCATTTCTCTCCACTAACACCTTCTTGCGCTGTGAGGGAGCGAACTTCAAGGCGGCGGAAATGGTCGGAGCCATGAAACTCTTAGTCCCGTTCGTCGCAAGAGATGACTTCACCGGCGCTGGATCCTTCTCGTTCTCTTTCACTTCGTGGACCTGAGTAGTTTTCCTCCCAACCCGTGGAAATATTTAGAAATAGTAACCCAAATCAATCAACGAAATGCTAGTTAGTTTTTTCAAGTATTCAAGATAATCACCTAGCGCCGGACTGTTCGCCGGAGTGACCAGATTGAAGCTGTTTCTTGGATTACTGAGAGCCGGCGGCCTGGAGAACTGATTTCTGGTGAAGCTCTTCCTGGGTACAGAATTGGAATCTGGGTTTCTGTGTTTAGAAGAAAGTGGGGAAGCAGATCGGTTCGAGGAAATCGCCATTATCTGATTGTTATCAAGATACTCTGTTGGTACAAATATGGAATGCAGCAGAAATATATGGCAATAAGAAGGTGGAAATGAAAACTTCTTGATAGCAGTAATGGCGAGATTAGAATTCTCCAGAGAAAGAGGAAGAAAAATGGTCTGATGTAGTGGAGGGAAAGACGGAAATTCAATTAGTACAGAAGTTATGTCTGTACATTGGAATATGAAAAGTTGAGAGGAACATTAATATTAATGGTAATCTAGTACAGAAGTTATGTCTGTACATTGGAATATGAAAAGTTGAGAGGAACATTAATATTAATGGTAATCTTCTAGAATTAACTATGGAAATAAAAAACAATACTAAATTATTTAGGTTATAAGCTGATGTGGCAAGGTGAGTTGGCTAATTGTGGAGGGGCCACTTGGCTAAAAAGTTGCTGCTTTAGTATTATTTAATAGATTTATTTTTTGCATAATTCTAAGTATTCTGAATTCATTTGACATGGTCTTGCTTTAGTAGGAATTTTGCTATTATCAAAACATTGTTCATTAGAGAGGTAGACAATGTGTCTTTTCCTATTCCAAAAGACATTAGGATGTTCATTACATATTTCTAATGAAAATTGAGCATATATTTATTTTATTTTATCTTGTAATTTGGGAAATTGAAGTTTGTCTTCAATAGTCAATGTATTAACTTCCCATTTTAGAAATTTAATTTGATTATTTTTTCTTCTTATCATTTCTTTTATTTCGTTGATTGTCATGTGAAGGATTCTTCTAAGAAATTAAATTTTACTCGGGTATTTTTATATTATCTCTGTTTGCTCTATTTTTTTTATTGGAAATAACTTATTTATAAAAGGAGTGCCTAGTATGACTTGGTCTTTTAGGTTTTTGACTAATAAAAATGTTTCAGGAATGCAAGTTTTATTCTTTCATATGAATGCAGAGGATAATTTGTATTGAATATCTAATCTGTCTCCTCCTGAATGTTTGACTTTATGACCCTTTTTTATAATACTTTGTGGGTATGATTCCCTCATTGATGACACTAATATCTGCTCCACTATCTATTAAGGCTTGTAATTTTATAGTATATTCATTGTTAATTAACAATGTTACGTGGGTATGCCATTTTTGAGATACTAGTTCTAACATAGATAAGAAATTTTCATTATCAAAAAAATTAGGTGGAATAACTTCCGTTCCTTTATTATGATAATTTTCCAGATATGTTACTCTTTTATATATTTGAATATTATGTTTTTCAAGATTTTTAATTTCAATGTAAGGCTTTCTATTTCTCTTATAAGATCAGTTGCGGAAGCCTGTTTTTTATTTTTAAATTTACTTTTTTTTTCTTCTATCATTTTTATGACCTGGGCCATTGAGTATGGTTCCGTGCTTTGGGTAATCTTATTTTCCTCTATATTGGAGTATTAAAAGATGAGTTATCCTCCATTTGAGCTATTAATTTAGATCTTAATTCAGGATCTTTTATCATTTTAAAAAATTCTAATATACTATTATTAGTTAGTACATTTATTTTAAGATCATGAAATTGGGAATTAATCTTATAAAATTCCTGATTTTCTGTTTCAAATTCAGCTGTTTTTATTAGACATGACTTTCCTAGTTCACTAATTGACAACAGATTAAGGTTTCATCTGAGCTGTCTGAACTATTACTAGTATGACTATATTTTGATTCTGATTCTGAATCAGACTTATATATGATTTTCAATATTTTTCCTTAGTGTCTTCATCAATCTGAAGATTTTTAATTTTCTTTCTCATATTGCATTTATTTGCATAGTGACCTGTTTTTCCACAGTGAAAACAAGTGACTTTTCTTCGTTTTTCTAATTTATTGCGTTTTTTATATTCTTGATTATATTTAGGTTTTTCCAATATGGATTTTTACCAGATTTTCTTTTTCTATAATGTGGTTCCTTATTATGATTTTGTTTTCTTTTGGCAGGTATATCTACTCCGAATTTGCCACAAAATTGTCCTAATTGGGTTCTCTCATTTAGTCTTTGGGCTTTAATTTGTTGATTTTATTTTATTTCATTACATAGGGATAAGCCTGCTTGTATGCATATTCCCATTAATTTTCCATAAGTGTAATTTTCATATGGTATGGACACTCTATCTTGCCTTAAAACTCTTCTTACCCTTTCTACAAATAAGCTAGGTAATCCATCAATAAAATTTGACTTCCAATGAGTGCTATTACTTTCTGGGAGTTCCATTACTCTACTAAGAAAAGTATCTCTACACCATCTGAAATCAGAAAGTGTTTTACACCTTAAATTCTTTAATAAGGTTCTAATATTTTCTCCCTGGTATGATATTCTACCAGTAAAATGTTCTGATATAGTTAGACCCAAAGTGTAGACTGCATTTTCTACAACACTATTTCCTTCTTGTTTTACTGTATTTAATATGGATTATTTATCTTCTTTGGATAAATAATTATCCCACCACCCTTTTAATTGGCCCGTAAATCCGGCACTTATTATTTTGGCTATATTTTTATCTGTATTATGATTTTTTCTACATATAGTACTATACATAAGCATCATATGTGCAACATTACGAATTTTCTTTTCAATATATCCACCTATATTCCATTCATTTATTTATTTTCCATTATAGCTATTTGTCATAATGAACTCATGTTCTTCATGGAGTGTATCCACTGGGGAAGGTCTACTATAATAGTACACCCCCATTGTAGGTCTATCTACAAACTTATATTTTTCCTTATGATCAATTTTATTAATCCGATCCTTTTTATCATATTCTTTTAACATATTTGAAAATTCTTCTTTTAATGTATTTAATTCAAGTTCCTTAAAATTTTCATCTATTAAAGATATTAATTAAGAAGTGGGTCTTAATTTGAAATATTTTATTTCTGGAGGGGGTTGTAAATTTGATTTAATTATTTTCTCATTATTATTTGATGATGCAGAAGAGGGTCTTTCTACTGATTTTCCCGATAAATATACTAAAGCTTGTATTTTATCTCTTATATTGACTACCTGTTCTCCAATTATTCGAAGATATAAATTTTCATAATTTTGTTGTTCAAGTAATATTTTTATCTGTTTAATTGTAAGTTGAAGAGTTTCTTCCTCAAATAATTTTGAGAATGCTTTAAAATTTAGAATTTTCCCTTGATTTTCTATTTGAAAAGGAGTTTGTGGAGGAAATTCTGCTTTTAGTATTTTTCCATCAGTTAACTTATAATTTCTTTCAATTGTGGAAATATATGATTCAATATAGTGGGTTAGAAACCATGGAACAAAATTAATAATGCTATTATGCTTAGTGGTGAATTGATAAAATTTTGTCTGAATTAAAGTTTTTTCTTCACTAGAAAAGTTATCAAAAAACCATTTTCTAAATGGATTCCATTTTTCCGAAAAGAATTCTTGTTTAATTACCTGTCTTGCAACAGATCCTTTTTCAAAATTAATTTGTTGTCCTATCATATTGAAAAGTTCATTTCAGACTCAGTTATATCTGCATCTTTCATAAAATTCCTTTCACAATATTCTTTTTATTTTTTACCAGATTATCAACATGATATAACTCTTCTTCTTCTTTTTCATCTGTCAGGTGTGAAGAGCTGGCTACATTTTCAACATATGGGGACATGAAATATCAATTTGATGGAGTTCTACTTATCTTAGAATTTATAGAATGTGATCTTCTTCCTTTCAAAAGGTTCTGTTTGTTCATTTGACTCTATTTGGGGTTGTTGGATTCCCGTTTTTTCTAATTTCCAGTCCTCTGGGATTGGAATCTCATCCCACTTAATAGTTCTTCTGGTAGAAATATGTCAATTATTAAAATTTGTTTCAATTATGTTTTTATCCTTTATTTTACAATTTGGATTGAATTTAAATAAAGGTTTAAAGTAAATACGATAACATAAACATATTAGCTCAGATCCTTCAGCATATGTTTAACCATTAGTTTTAACATGCAAAGTCAAACTATCTAGTATATTTGCATCAGTCAATGATAAATTTAAATTTGAAAATACATTAAAGTATATTGGTCCATGTGCCAAGCTAGACTGTATTATACCCATAATTGCATTATTCCAATTTAGATTTCTACCATCTCTTAAAGCTGCTATAAAACTTTCTGGTAATACCTTTAAAGTTAATGGTTTAAAGGAATTTTGTACTAATCCTATATGGAGAAACTTATAAAGTTGTTTATATCTATTAATATCATTCTTATTTAGTAATTGCATAACGGATTCATCATTTTCTAGAGTTATGGATTCCTCAGTAGTTTTTACTACCTGTTTTAATCCATTTTTTTTCAAAAGTTCCTAACTGATATATTAATCCAGTTCCTACCCGTGGAATAATCCATCTGTTTAGAGCTTCTATGTTCTCTGGCATTTCAGTCTCATTTAGTACACTGTTTTTAACAGTGTCCTTTCTCCAGTTCATCAAATTCATTTGAATTTTTCACATTTTAAACCAAGCTTATCTAGTCTTAACCATCCATGGCTCTGATACCATTCAAGTAACTCCACTATGGACACCAGTCCCTAGGCTTATAGAGGCAAAGGAATTGGCATCTCATGATGACTCTAGGGTTGAAACGACTATTTTTGCTACACGACAGCCCTAGTTGTTACAAACTATCATGCTCACACTATCAGGGTACACCAAGGGTTTGCACCCCCGTTAGGCACTACAAGAAACATGACCTATTACTTTGTCCTTATTACTTTGGTTTTTTTGCTTAGGTCAAATAATCGAGGTAAATTTTTTATTTACCTCGGTTAAAGTTTTTCGGAAGTAAATAATATTTGTTAACTCGGTTAAAAAAACTGAGCTAAGTAATAGGATTTTCACCTTGGTTATTATATTAACCAAAGTAAAAGGGGCAAGAAACGAAGTAAATAACATTACCCAATAACCTACGATGTCGCATGATAGTATTAGAGTGGTTGCCAAAGTCGCACAATATCTCGTTTTCAATGACATAGTGTGCGATGGATGACCAATGACGTAGATACGTAAAGATAGAACTTTAAGCTAAAATTTGTTTGAAGGATTTACTATTAAAAATGATGAAGTATTATTTAAAAATTCAATAAGGTAAGTATTGTTATGGTACAATTAAAAATGGTGGAATAATGGGGAAAACGACGACCAACAAATTAGGATTTTGAAGGTGGAGAAACAAAGGAAATTAAACAGAAAGTCAAGGTGGTACGCTTGTCTCTGGTCAGGAGTTTCTCTCTCCCCTCAACTTGCCATGACCATTTTAATTTTTTGGATATTTTAAAAGGACATTTAGTTTATTTTATTAAAATGATTGATTTCGTTCTACAAAAGTATTCGTTGAATATTTTTGAATTAAAACAGGAAATGGTGTTGAATGGTACGGTTGGAAATGATTTTAAAAATCATGAACAGATCAAATTCCACATATAATCAATTACATATTGTTGAAATAATGTAGTAAGAGTATTAGAAAAACATTAATTGTTAAAATATCCTTAAAAATCCTTACAAGTCCTTACAAATTATTACATAAAACTTTGAATATTAAAAATAATTGCCTCAATTCCAATATCATAATAGAAATTACAATAAACTCAATCCCTTCGCATGATGATAACCTTGAAGGAAATTGGCCCCCCAAGTTCTATCACCTCGAAGAACAAGGTGTCCCCAATCTTTAGGTTTTTGCCGGAAAGGAACTCGCTGAAACCCTTTAGAGACAAGGCCTTGATCTTCCCTTGGCCCGAGTAATTCATGCGCCACTCTCTCCTGTAGCACCTAAGCACAATGGAATTTTCTCATTGGGGAGAAGTGGTACAATTTCCATCGGGAAGTATTCAGGACAAAAAATCATTATGAATATATATGCAATAAAAACAAACAGTGAGAATCAAATAATTTCATGGTTTTTTTCATTGGCTAGTTTTAGTCCTTACCAAATTTGGGTTTTCCCTAAGTTCCGCTGCTTCAAAAAGCAAGGGAAACGTGGGCTATCATCTGCCAATATATGGTGTTCAATCACGAACACCACAGGTTCGGGGTTTCTCCGTTGTGCGGAGAACTGTATTTAAAAAAATTATTTTGATAAAGTGTACATATGTATTGGTACATATACAATATATGTTAAATGGTAAAATATCTGGAAGAAGGGGCGATTAGAGGATCTTTCACCAGCCATTATTACTGCATAAATTTTTTCAATGTTTAGTGCAAAATAGCCTTATGGAAACAATGTGCGACGTCAAACTTCTGTCGCAGGAACATGTCGGTCTGAACCAGTGGTTAAGTCAACATGTACCAGCGACGCCACACCGACATAAAGACCGATGTAGAACTGAGGTCGCAGAACGAAATGTAATGTAAACTTAAATGCCTAAATGCCACTTCGTTAGGACATCGAAACTATCTATAGATGAATTTATAGGCTAGCGACATCTTAATCATAACATGGACTAAGAATATATGGCGTTTCACACCATTTGCATTAACCAAATGGCATGTGAGTGAAGACCGATTCCGCATGGATCAGAGACACCGACGGGAAAAAACACATAATTCCGGGAAGAGTGACAAAGTACGAAGCATAAATTACACAAAAATGTCCTAAAACAAACCCTAACAAATTTGTAAGAAAATTTTGTAGTACATATAAGAAAATTTAACACCCTAACAAATCTAGATAAGAAATGGAAAATGAAAAATACAACCCATACAAAAAAACATAGATTAAACAAGGTGACATAACAGTTACAATAATTTAGGCAGTAAAAATCCATACCTTTGTTAGAGGAGAAGAGGAAAGGGGTGGAGATGCACTTGGTATTCGCGGGAAACTTGAGAAGGTTAAACTGATTCGAAGGGGGCCTTTATTTATATCCATTTTGATACAACGTCGTTTTGGGGCCTTGTGTTGTCCACCTCAGTTTGTACGATGTTGAATGAGCATCATATCAGTCGACAGTTGATCGATATGTGTAGTGACATTGGATGCATTAGTGACCCAAAATTTGTAAGCCCACTAGAATAAAAAATAAGCCCCCTAAGGACCAATACGAATAATTTCATCCCTAAAACACTTTAAAATGGCAACATATCATTTTTATATTGTATAAACCATTTTAGTCCACCTCCTAAGGATAAAGTTGGTGAACAATAACAATATAATAAAATATATTGGTGAACATAAATATTTGCTATTTTAAGAATGGCTAATTGTTTTTATCATTACACACAAGTCTGTTATAGTTTTATGTATAATCGTAACAAAAAAATTTGGTTCCCTACGGTAGGTTATATATTAATGATTCAATGACATAAAAATAACATT
Organism: Rubia peregrina; assembly: GCA_032355705.1. Lineage (NCBI taxonomy): Eukaryota > Viridiplantae > Streptophyta > Magnoliopsida > Gentianales > Rubiaceae > Rubia > Rubia peregrina. The sequence goes on along the minus strand of JAULKK010330293.1, from coordinate 2,636 downwards.
CAACAAATACATTCAAGATAAAATTATGTAAACATCTTATTCAACAAAATATTCTTAACGTAACAAATGTTTGTCATAATTTGTTACAATATCTAAATACTAATAGGGTAGGATGATGACATTGAAAACTATGGCCGCAGAACCATCAGCCAGGTCGAAGTAGATCAAGCGTGTTCCCAACGTTCAGGTCCTCTCCGTGAAGGAACTCACTAAATGGAAACTGATTTTGAGTTAACATGCGTACAAAATTCAGTATGATATCTCCTAATGAAGTCCACACACAGTACTGATCTGAATCGCTACTGATATGCATTTGGTCAATGAAATTGGTAATAATTAAATTAGAATATTTAAGAATTTATGTTCTAAACAAAATATCGCTCACCTCATTGGGTACACGACTTGTTTGAACAAAATATCGCACATTAAGTTTATGCAGAGTACGATTTTTTGAAGGAATCTATTTAAAATGTTGAAATTATGCGGTGTTTAAACAACAATGAAACATGGTGTGTATAACTATGTATTTAACATTAATTGTATCTTAATGTTAAAGACACCATGGTAAACACTTAATGTTAAACACACCGTGTTTACTTGGTGTTCATATACGCAAAATCTTCACATTTTAAACACACAATGTTCACTAGGTGATTATGATTCTTTGAAATCATATTGTCATGGATGAAATATAGAGTGATCGACTTGAAATTGGTTCAATTTATCGTTCAAGTCGATATGAACATGTGAGGTGTAGATATTTCGATTCAACTGATTATTTAACGACCTAACTAAGATGTCTTATTCATAGATGAAGAGAAAAAAATACGAATGTGCAACGTCGCACATTCTTCCCAAAGGTCGAAATGTGATCGACTGCCAAGCGATGATGCATAAAACAAGGGGTTGAAATAAATCGTGTAAACACAAGAACCCTAATTCGTAGGAAAAAAGCAAAATAAAAAACATAGAATACATAAGACACACACCATATGGAAACTAAATGAAAAATTAATAATATTGTGACACCAACATGAATGAAGTGGCTATGGATTGAAGTGGGTGAGATTGAATGATGAACTCTTCTCTTACACCTCTATTTATAGGTGAGCAAACCAAGCTCTAGAATTATGTTCCATCTCCCCAACAACCATAGTAAATGCTTGGAGTCGTCTATAATGTATTCTACATTCAGCCCCTATCATCCTAGAAACATCTCCCTCTTCCATCAATGGAGAGTTATGGAATTAGGGAAAAGACCCAACACACATACATAACAATGTCTATGAAAAAAATGAAATCGAAAGAAATCTAACATCCATTAGAAATATAAAAAAATACTTGGGAAATCCACTCGGCTATTACGACATTGCATCTTAATCGATCCGACCAACATACAAGCCGGCATACAACCGAGGTCAGTATGTCTGATTTTTTGCCTCACCATTTCAACCTACTAGATTAGCAAATGGGGTCCTGTTTGAACAAAATAAATATAATTTAACTTAATAACTCTTTATAACCTATTCCAAATGCTTGTTGAAATTTAAAATTGTCCATTAACTTTATTAATTTTGGGTTCGATCGTAATCGATTTTATTAGAAATGGTGAACTACTTGGTTTTGACACATTGGTCCTTCCAAGAGGGTGGGACATGGCAAAATGCAAAATTGTACATTATAATTTTCAAATTCAGGGCATCAACAAATTAGGGTATTCATTCGTCATTTTCAAAATAATTTAGTTCCGTTTGAGGCATCAACGAACCGGGGTATATTTTTATCCAGCATTTTTATTATGATTAGATCGATCATGGCTCGGAAGTCTCCGTGGGATCATGCATGTTTATTTATCATTTTAGAGGATTAGAAGTTTGACTGAGGATGTCAATGGTTTGGAATCTTTGTTGGAACTACGGGTCAACTTTTTAATTTTTGCACTTTGTTCCCTCCACGAGTGAGAGACTAGTGGAAATGTAAATTTGGAGATACCCAAATCTAATTTACATGTTCAGGTCCAAGATGTTTCGATTTAGGCACGAACGGATCAATGGAACGAGACCAAATTATTCAAAGGCAATATATGAAGAAACTTTACAAAACTTACACTGTGGCCCAAACTTTCTTGCATGTTGAATGTGTTGGGAGGCCGTCGTCATGCCTCTTAAATATAGTATTTATAGCCCTAATTTTTTCTAACTACTAGAAAGTATATAGTAGCAAGTCGGGGGTCATCCACGAGGAAAAGGGGATTTTATCGAGTGTTAAGCGTAATTAAAAAGCAAACGAAGTTTTCACTCTACGTATGTAGTAACCAAATTGGGGGGTTTCGATTTTAGAAAACACTACAACTACTTTAAATAACTAAATCAACCAATAACTAGAGAAAATAATATAACTAAGATCACACTAGTACGAAATATGTAATTAAGATGCTAACGAGTCTTGGGCGCAATTGGTTTACATTTCTAGTCATTCTTTGATCATCGAATAATTATCCTATTCTTATACATTAATCACGTATTGTATAGAACTTATCGACACCTTTCGGGTGAAGAAATTTCTCGCCTCTCCTCGGTTATAGTTAGAGTGGGCGATCGGCGCCACACAATAACCCTTACCCTCGGGTCACCCTA
>JAULKK010330283.1:0-10936 GCA_032355705.1 Rubia peregrina | reverse complement strand
CTTGATGCTAGAGTTGATTTTCTCTTGGTGCTTCTCATTCTTGTCAGCACACATTGTCAAATTCCCAATGACCTGCATGATCTCTTGGTTTGACATCCCCGAGCTTTCACCTTGGTTGTGGGGATTATCACCAAGTCTAGGGTATTGCGGTTGTGGTGGACGGTATGGAAGTGGAGGAGGGCGGTAGGGTTGAACATTTTGGCCGCCTTGTATATTCCCATAACGAAGGTTTGGATGCACTTGGTTAGCAGCATTGTACGGACGGTATTGGTACCCCCTATCTCCTTGGTACCCTTGTTTTTGGTACCATTGGTTTTGATACCCTTGGCCTCTTTTCCACCCCATGTCACTCACTTCTTTCACATAATCATCTTGCAAAGTGGGACAAGCGTCCGTAGGATGCGGAGAAGAACAAATCTCGCAAGACTTGACATGAGATTTTCCCCCGGATTGAGTCATCAATACCTTGACCATAGAAGTAAGATTTGACACTTGGTATTCAAGCTTCCCATGGCTGGAAGAGGTTCTTACATTGTGGGGATTTCGCCTCCTCAAATTGGTCCTCGAGCTAAAGTTTCTCAACTCCTCGGCTAACTCCTCATAAAGGTCCAATGCCTCCGTAGCGGACTTGATCCTAAGGGAACCACCACATGCTCCCCACACTAGCCTTTGGTCTTGATCAAGAAGACCATTGTAGAAGTAGTAGACTAGATCCCCATCCAAATATCACGGTATGGACAACTTGCGAGAAGTTTCTTGAACCTTTCCCAATAGTCGTAAAAAGACTCATCGTGCCATTGGATGATATTGCTAATGTCCTTCAAAATGGTGGACTTTGAAAATGGGAAGTACTTGGAGAGAAATTTCTTCTTCAACTTGATCCAAGAAGTAATGCTCCCGGGTGGAAGATAGTGGAGTCAATCTCTTGCGACATCTCGCAAGGAGAATGGAAAGGCTTTCAACATATAGAGCTCCTCGTTAACTCCATCGGGAAACATCCCACTACACACCATGTAGAAATCAAGAAGGTACTTGTTTGGATCTTCCCCTTGCCTACCAAGGAAGAATGGTAGCAAGTGAATCAACCCGGACTTCAATTAAAAATGGCCATGAGCTCCAACTGTCGGGTATGTGATGCACATAGGTTGGTGCTCAAGATTGGGAGCCATAGTCCCCCGCATCGGAACTTGCCTTATCGGGATGTTCCTTCCATGTTGGGGAGGAGGTTGAGGTACTTCTTCTCGGAAATTCACCTTCTTGCTCCTCATGTTGATCCATTGAGGTAGAAGATGTCATAAAATTATCACTAGGAGAATTGATATTTACACTTTCCAATGAAAGCCTCCTAGCCCTTCTAATATTCAGCTCTAACTCGGGGTCATAGTGTAGGGGTTCTTGTGACGAGGATCGCGTACAAACCATACACCAAGAACTCGAACAATATGTCTCAAAGCCAAACAAAGATCAAATAAAAACAAAATAAAAGTAAATTAACAAATATTCACAACTAGCACATATTCATACATAAAATGCTCAAAGACTTAAAAATATACGCCCTGTCCCCAACATATATATGGGACTACATCGGATCACTGGCGTTTATGCTCAGCGGTGGGATATTTTGACCACCAGGAAGATTCAGGAGACCTGCTTCGCTGATGAAGCAGCTTTGGAGGCTCTCCAGCTCAGGGAGCTGATCCTATGCCTTCTTGGCATATGGGGTCTAGGAGGTTTCTTATCTCGAGGGGTGCCCACATATCCGAGGTATACAATGGAGTTCCTTTCCACTGTCAAGACGTACAGTGAGGTGGATGGGATACCTTGCAAGCGGTTTATTTGCTTCCACCTAAATGGCCGCTCCTATGAGATGACTCTCTCAGACATCGAGGCAGCTTTCAGGTAGAACACCGCGGAGATCCGGGTTAAACTTGATCCAGAGAGATGTACCTCCACGATGGAGGAGAGTTTCTTGTTCTGGTATGCTATCGCGAAGAAGGCCAGAAATGTCAGGGACAATAATAACACCATTATCCATTAGGCACTCCGGTATGTACATCGCCTCATCTTCTTAACTCTCTTTTGTCTCCCTAAGGTGACAAATGTTCCCAACGACGAGATCCATTTTTATGGGAGTTGACCAGTAAGGGGATGGGATTCAGACGTTGGACAGATTTGTGGGTTGAGCAGATTTTGGAGTCGACAAAGAAGGATATGGGTGAGATTTCTGCAGGGGGCATGTTTACTATTCTGGCGGACCACTTGGGGGTTGAGTTACCGATGGGTTGCTGAGGCTCGGTCGAGAATTATCCTACCGCATCACATTGACCCGGATGGTTAACTTTCATCTGATCAAGACCACCTCTGATCCACGGTCATTCTAGTGGTTGTACGGGGTTGAGAGCGTCCCTTTCATGAAGCTTCCACAGCTCCAGTGTACAAAGCTGGAGTGGGACACACCGGTAGCAGACTTGGAAATCGAGCTAGATTGGTAGTGCAGCAAGGGTTTCGAGCGGGAGCTTAGGAACCTCCCTATTCATTCCGATGAAGGTGCTATTCTCTTTTCCATAAACCCACCGTAGCAGGAGCCGATGCTGCATCAGTCACCACCGCATTCTCTGCACCTTCCTCAGTCGGACCCGATGCAGAACGGTCCGAGCTGGATCTCCCATGATTTATTAGTGATACCGGGAGAGGATGGGTTACTAGCTCATCTAGTTTGCCGACCAGTCTACCTGGTCCATCAGTTTTCTCGCCTTCGCCGATCACTTTGCCGGACGTGACTGCTCCTCTGGTCTCTTCACATCGGCCTCACACTCATCGGATGGCTACTTAGTCAACAACTGGGTCTATTCATTATAAATAGTATTATAATATTATTGCTCACGATATTACTTTTGCCTTACTTGTTCAGTCTGAGCCCACAGATTATTGCACTGCTTTTCAGGATCCATCTTAGGTTTGTGCTATGGATGATAAGATAGTAACTCTTCATGGACAGCGCACATGTGATTTGGTCCCACACCCATCGGATGTCAACATTGTTGGCTCAAAATGGGTTTATCAACTAAAATATCGTCAAGATGGCACTGTTAAGCGTCATAAGGCTAGGATTGTTGCGCAGGGTTTTTCATAAATTCTGGGATTTGACTTTGGTTATACTTTCAGTCTAGTGACTAAAGCCTTCATGGTTCGTACTGATATGTCCATATTATAGGATGATTTTGGGATCTTTTGTGCTTATTTTGGTATGCTTTTGTGCTTTGGATGCTCCATTTTACCTTGAAGTTCTATTAGGAGAGTTAAGAGCGACTCTAGTGTTCTTATCACTTTTAATGCGGATTTTTTGAGACAAGGTAATGGTTGGAAGATTTGAAGACCATGAAGACTACTTTTTGAAGACAATGAAGACCATGAAGATCGAAATATGGAAGGAGGAGACTACTACACTTAGACAAGAAGAAGACAATATGTGAGGGCAGCTTACTTTGCCTGTCGTGAGTCGCGACGGACCGCTGTCCAGATCAACTTTTTAACTTTTTATACTCTAAATACTCTCTTTTTTTCTCTCTTTTTAGCATCTTCCTCTCCCCGACTCCACAGCCATAAAACCCTAGTTTTCACCTTTTTCATCTTTGTTTCATCTTGAATTTATGTTTGAATTTCTAATGGTATTTAGTATGCACTCTAGTAGCTAAACTTAGTCTTAGGAGCAATAGATTAAGACTTGTAAGCCCATGTATTGAGACCTCTATGTAATCTATTTAATGCTTTTCTATTATGCATTTATTGTGCTTTGAATTTGGTTGTTTAATACATTAATGGTGTTGGAAGTTTGAGTATATGAAATGTTGTATGATTGCATGTTAGGGTTAGGAGAAAGTAGCTATTTTGTCTCTCTTTTGGTATGGAATCCAAGAGCATGAATTAGAGATTATAATATGATTGATGATTTGATAGATGATAGATGAATGTGATAATGTTGAATTCGTTGTCATGTTTGTTTTGGGTAGCAAATAGGAAAGTTTATGAACGTTGAACATTCTTGACTAATCTTGTGTACATGTATGAATTGGTTCAATGCTTAGACACGGTGTAGTGTTTATAAGTTTTACTAAGCTTGTTGATTCTTTGTACTTAATACCATTAATTGGATAATTTTAGGCGTTAATCAACTAAAGGAGTTATTAGTGAGATTTAGCAAGAGATGTTGAATTCACTCTTGTAAACTACTATCAAACAAGGATAGAAGATTTATCTTCACAACAAGTGGTGAAAGTGTTGAATAGGTTATATGTTCAAGGATATATAAGAGGTTAGGAAGTAGAAATCAATTGCGCCCAATATCCCGTAATTTGTGTTTAAGCCATTCTTAGTAGTTTGCTGCTTATTTAATATATTCACATTGCTTGCTAGTTAATTTGTCTTTAGATTCATAACTTAGAAAAACCAATCAATCCCCCCTCTCTTTTTATGATTTTGCATATCTCTATATCTAGTGTAGTATTTACACTTATATGTATAAATTCTTAGAAAAATCCCTTTTCTCCATGGACGACCTCGACTTGCCATTATCTACTTAGTTGTAGTCAAGAACACTTTTGGGCTTAAAATAGTAACTTTGAGAGGTACGACGACAACCTCCCACATACTATTATGTGTATTGCTACGATGCACACCTGGCCTCTTCATCAGCTGGATGTTAAGAATGCCTTAGCGCCCTCGATACTCTAGTTTATATGGCACAACTCATTGGTTAGAAGCACCTGCTTCATCTGGATTATGTTTCTCTCTCGAATAAGGCCATTTATGGTCTTAAGTAAGCTCCGTGGGTTTGGTTTTAGTGATTCAGCATTTATTTTGTTCATCTCTACTTTACAGTTCAGCTGAAACTTTTTTTTTCTATTTAGGGGCTCGTCATTCCTATACTTGTTAGTTTATGTTTATGAAATCATCCTTATAGGTAATGACCTGACTCTTTTTTATAATTCATTGATCGGATGCATTGAGAGTTTTCTATCTAGGATTTGGGCACTCTTCACTGCTTTCTTGGTTTGGAAGTTACACCCTCTGCCATCAAGCTTACTTCTTGGCCAAGCAAAGTATGCCAAGGATATTATCACTCATGTCGGGATGTCTGATGCTGCCAGAGTCTCTACTCTTATTGTGCTAGGCCCGTAGCTCCACAGCTCCACCAACCCTCCATTTTAGAATCCGACTCTATATCGCTCTCTTGTTGGGGCTCTTCAATACCTGGCAAATACTCATCCTGACTTGGCCTTTGCGGTCAACACAGTCAGTCAATATCTTTGGGACCCTCGTGACGATTATTTTTTTACGGTCACTCAGATTATTCGATATGTCTGAGGTACTCTACATTTAAGTTTACTTTTTGGTATGCCAGTTCTCCTGAAGTGTTGGGTTATTATGATGCTGATTGGGCCCACTGTCTAGAGACCCATTGATCTACATATGGTTATGCTATTTTTCTTAGTGGAAATCTTATTTCCTAGAGTTCTAAGAAACAACCCATTGTTTCTCGTTCGAGCACGGAGTCTGAGTATCAGCTGATAGCCAATTCCACGTCTAAGGTTGTTTGGCTAACTCATCTTCTTTGTGATCTTTGTGTCCCAATTTTTGGTTCACTGTTGTTGTTATGTGACAAAAGTAACGTCATCTTCTTGGTTTAGAATCCAATTGCTCAAAAGTGGGCAAAACACTTTGACACCGACTATCACTTTGTTTGAGAGTTGGTTGCTTCTGGCAAGCTGTGTGTTGCTCATGTTTCTGCTACCCTTTAGATTGTGGAAATATTCACCAAAGGGAATTCATATCTGTTGTTTAAGTTCTTCAGGTCCAAGCTTTGCGTCGCTGAGCATCCGATGCTTTGCTTCGTGGAAGGGGGGGTTGTCAAATATCTGATTAGTATGGATATAGTTTGATGACTGGACTAGAGTTAGATTAGTACTAGTATTCCTTACTTTTGTAATCTATTTATTCTGAGTATTAATACATTCAATTTTATTGGAAATCATTCTGTCAAATAGTGTAACAAAGACCAATCCTCACACGTAATTTCCACCGACTCTTAAGAAAATAGATAAATCAAAGTACTATATGATGTGTTTACATTTTCGTTTTTGTGGCTCAAGAAAAATGACATGGGAGTAGATAGATTTTAAATAAGGTAAATTATAGCATTTTTTTCTTAATGGACTAAATAGCTTAATAAAGCCCAATTCTCCAACGTATTTTCCAATGACCTTAGGGAAATGGTGAAATTGTTGTAAAATGCTTGCATTATATTTTCAATTTACCATTTTATTTAGTGGCTCAAGGACAAAAGGCATGAGATTAGATCGAGGAAGAAATAAGGTCAAATCTAGATAATTTTTCCTTTTGGGCTGAATAGTATAATAAATCCCAATTCTCCAACATAATTTCCACTAATTCTAAGGAAATGGAGAAATCGTAGAAAATGACAGTATTATATTATGATTTAACTCTTTCAATTTTGTGGCTCGGGGGAAAATGACATGGGAGTAGATAGAGTTTTAAATAAGGTCAAATCTAGATATTTTTTCTTGTTGGATTGTATAGTCTTTTTTACATTCCTATCGCAACAATATGTGAATTCACAATATGGATTGAACTAGTCTGTAATGCTTTTCCTACTTTCTTATCAGGAACATCAATTACATTGCATGATGACTTACCAAGTAGAAGTATTCGTTCTTGGGCACAATTATCATAATTGTTTTTAAGGAACTTCTATCAATGGAAGAAATTAACAAAATGATAATGAATCTAAACAACATAGCCCAGGGAAGTGATGAAAGCCTCACAGATTACCACAATAGGTCCATTACCAAAAGTTTGCAAGTGTGTGATCTATCGTTCCAATTGTCACTAGGCGCATTCACGGGAGGCATTCAATCAAGATAGTTTTACAAGGAACTCGTAAAGAACATTCTCGAGAATCCAAGAGAATTGTAAAAAATGATTGAAAAGAACGCGTGGACTGAAAAAGCAAACAATCGTAAAATAGAGCACGAGCGAGGTGAAAAAGGATAATCGAAGATCCAGAGAGAGGTTTTCTTAAAAAGGGAAAAGGGAATATCCCTTTCAAAGGAAGAGAATTGGGGGCGCAAATGACATCATTTCCAGAAACACCTTTGATGAAGTCGTGAAAGGAAATTTGGCAGGCGAATAGGCAGTTTTTTTGCAAACATATGCCAATGATAGCACCACCAGATAAAAATTATAGGGAATATTATTGTGTCTTTCACAAGGACCATGGACATGATATCGAATAATGTAGATATTTGAAAATGAAAATGGAGGAGAATTTACAAAATTATTGTTTGAGTCAGTAGAAAAGGAAGATGGAGGAAACCATTACAGCAAAGCCAACAAAATGGGAAACCCTGTGGAAAAAAACTAAGGCGCAATGAATACGTAGAGCAAGAATAAGAAAATGACAGCGATGGTAGATTATGAAGAGGATTGGTGAACGATGACCAGGAAAAGTAATTCTATCGATCCATGGATCAACTGAAACTCTATCTAACAACACCTGGAAAGCTAAGGCTAGATATTCCCCACAACAAGAACCTACTGAAAAAAGACTTCGCTTCGGTGAGATGATAACATTTAGCAAAAATGATGTGGTTCTCAACGCTTCGACTCATAATGACCCGATGGTCATTATCGCTAATATTAGAAACACCACAGTTCACAAGGCATTCGTTGACGATGGAAGTGCAGTCAAAATTTTATTCGTTGATTCTTTGATATATTAGGATTCAAGCGAACTAATTTGAGGAAGTCTACATCCTCTCTCGTAGGCTTTACCGGATGAGCGGAGACACCTTTGGGTAATATACAGGCGGTTACCACAGGTGAGAATGACAAAAATTACACCTTCATGTGCGACTCTGTTATCATGGATACACAAAGCCCATTCAATGTCATCATTGGTAGGCCCAAGATGAATACAACGAAAGCAATATGGTCCCCATATCACTTGGTGATAAAATTTCAAACTTCAATAGGATTCGTAACGATATGCAGTGCATGGTTATCACAATGACAGCAGAAAGAAATGTTAAACAAATAAAAATGGCTAGCACCATATCGGATAATGGTTTATACAAGCAAGCAAAACCTCAAGTTGATCTTGGAGAGGAAACAAAAATTGTCATTTTGGATGATGTGGACACTTCCAAATGTGTCAAGGTAGGAGAATTTCTTCCCAGCTAAGTGAAATAAAAGTGATGGAAATCTTACAAAGTCACAAAGATACATTTGTATGGACTGTGCAGATATGGGAGGAGTCAATCCAGATATAGCTACCCATTCTTTGAATATCAACGATTCGATCAAGCCAATCAAGGAAAAGCAACAAAACTTTGCTAGTGATAAATAGAAAGTGATAGGGGGGTTCGAGCATTTCTTAATGCCGGTATCCTAATGGAAGTAATTTATCCAAAGTGGTTGGCAAATCCAGTGATGGTAAAGAAGTCAGATGCAGAATGAAGAATGTGCATAGAGTTCACTAATCTAAAAAAATACGTCCAAACAACTGCTACCTGTTACCTAAAATTGACTAGCTAGTGGAAGAAATATAAGGATACGAAGTCCTAGCGTTCTTGGATGCGTATAAACTATACCACTAGATACTGATGAATCTAGAATATGCAAAAAACACAACTTTCATAACAAGCCTTGAAGTGTTTTGTTACATGAAGATGTCATTCGGCCTAACGAATGTTGGTGTGACAGATCAAAGAGTAGTCGACACTGCATTTCAAAATAAAAAAAGATTGATTTTTTTTGAAGCATATGTTGATGACATGGTGATCAAAATTAGAAAGGTGTGTTAGTTTGCACAGGACTTGAAAGAAACCCTGGTTGCACTAAGTGCCATTGGCATGAAACTAAACCCTAAGAAGTGCATAATTGGAGTGAGCGCATGAAAGTTTTTAGGGTATAAAGTATCCTTAAAAGAAATTGAAGATAATTCAGAGAAATACAAGTAATAGTCAACCTCACTCAAGCGTGAACAGTCAAAGAAGTACAAGTGTTGATAGGATCACTAGCATCACTTACATCCTTAAAAAAGTCAAGGAGTTTAGCTAGAATGAGGACAGTTAGAAGGCATATAAGTCATCAAAGGAAAAACTTAGCGTTGCTAATGCTGATGTCTCGAATACAAGAAGAGACTCTATATCTGTAGTTGGAAATTTCAAGAAAAACAGTGAGTTTGGCCTTGGTATGCCAAGAAAGGAAAATACAGGTGCCAGTGTACTACATCAGTAGGATACTGCAAAGTGCATAAACAAATTACTTACCCATCGAAAGGTTAACTCTTGCGTTATTCTACTCAGCAAGAAGAGTGCGAAGCTATTTTCAAAGTCGTAACATAGTAGTGTATATTGACTGCCCAATCAAAAATATCTTGAGAAAGGCATAAACATCCGGTAGAATGACTAAATGGGCTCTTGAATTAGGATAATATAAATTCCAGTTTCAGCCACGAACTACAATAAATGCGCAAGCCTTAGCATATTTCATCACAGAAAATGACGAGCATATGCACAAGAGGTAAGTACATCATAAAACCTTGGAATAGAGAAAGAAAAATCAAAGTGGATTGACATCGCATGGAAATTATTTGTTGATGGGGGCGTCTAGCAAAGAAGGTTGCGGTACGGGATTTCTGCTAGTAAATCCCGATGAGGGAGATCATAGATACTCACATTGTTTTGATTTACCACCACAAATAATGAAGCCAAATATGAAGCGCTAATATGCTAGTTGGATCTTATAATCAGGATGAAGTTCAAGAGCATTAAGTGCTTTAGCGATTCACAAATAGTAGTCTAGCAAGTGTTTGGAGATTATGAGGTGCGAGAGGAGTGGTTGATAAAGTATTTAGGGAGAGTTTTCCAACTCATTGGTCAACTTGAATACTTTTACGTTCAAAACATACCAAGGAGTGAAAACACCAAGGAAGACGCCTTAAGTGAGTTAGCAATGACTGGCTTCAATTTTTACTGGGACAGAACGATAAGAGTGTAGAGGTCTTACTAGTAAGAAGTATGGTCACAACAACTGTGTCAACGGTCTAGACAGAAGAAACAAACTGGATGACACCATTAATGGAATACTTTGAAATGAGAAAATGGCCAGCAGGAAAGATACAAGTAAAAAATTTGGAATTAAGATATCAAAACTATGTTTATGAGGGGAGAATCTTATACAAAAAGGTTTCCTATCTCCGTGGATAAAGTTTGTGGGACAATCCCAAGCAAACAAAATCATGAAAGAAGTTCATGAGGGACTATGTGGGACGTATCAAGGATCTCAAAAAATCGTGATGAAGATAATTCTAGCAAGGTACTATTGGTCGACAATGTTCAACGATGCGCACAACTTCATTCTAAAGTGCATAAGCTGCCAAATTAATGTGTCGGTATCAAGCCACTCTAACAGAGATATATGGAGCTTGGCCATTTGACAAATGGGGAATCGACTTGGTTGAACCTTTTCCTAAAGGAACTAGTAATGCAAATTTTCTAATCGTAGCAGTTGACTACTTCACGAAGTGGGAAGAGGCGAAACCATTGGGAAGAGACATGACTGTAACAACAAGAGTTTTTTGGATAGAACATAGTTTTTCTGTTTGGTGTGACACAAACTATCATTACAGATAATGGTACGCAGTTCATGGGGGGTCCTCATCGTACCTCTCAAAGATGTAATTTTTAAGCCCTTTTGCTTAATAAATACAGCTAAGTAGATAGTGTGGAAAGTTGGGGTCGTCCACAGAGAAGAGGGATATTCCCAAGCGTTTATACATACAAGGGTGAATATAAGCCTAGATATATATATATACACACACACATAGATATAAAAGCAAGTAAAAGGGTGGGGG